>JAQHUG010000071.1:3594728-3607992 GCA_028555095.1 Dicrostonyx torquatus | reverse complement strand
ATCACTAGTTAACAGTCCCAGAATCTCCTGCCAATAGGATCACGAATTAATAGTCCCAGAATCTCCTCCCAACAGAGATCACTAGTTAACAGTCTCAGAATCTCCTCCCAACAGGGATCACTAGTTAACAGCCCCAGAATCTCCTCCCAACTTGGGTGGTCATGGTCCCCTCCAGCAGCGGCTGTTTAATTTTTCTATTCCTGGGGAAAGATCCAGAGAACCAAGTTTCTATTCTTCCAAACTTGGGACCTTCTGTTTACCTCTCAAATCTAAGAAATGCTCCCATAACCCTGCCTTTTCCGAGGGTATGTTTCTATTCCAGGAAACTGACATGTAACCCTCATAAACAAGCTAAGACCAACCATCTAGTAATCAGGAAACTATAAATGAGACCTCTAACAAGATATAACTATACACACACATTCATCAAACTGAATAAAATAAAAATCCTAGAAAGGCTAGCACTGATACTAGACCATGTAAAGCATTATCAGTGGAAGTGACAGTGGCCGTGTCAGAGGAGCAGTGGGTGGCAATTGAATTTTCAGCTCTCAGCCCACCAGGAGGAAACTCTGATGCGCCATTCTCATGGGCAAGGCCCTGAGGCCACAGACCCAGGAATGTCTTTTGCTTCTGCTATGTTTTTACATGTTTGCTACCATGATCTTTCTCTAGTATCTGGCATGGTGTAAATGGAAGAGGGGAGACCACCGCTGCCTGTCATGTATCTCAAGGATACACCCTATCCTACTGGGCATTTTTTTATCTGTGGATTGTCATTGAGGATGATTCCTCCCTAAGCTGTACTGTCTGATTGATAATAATGTTAGCTTAATCAGAGTTTTGATGTATAAGTGTCTATGAGCTTCACCTGAGGAGCTGCACAGGCTGTAGCTCAAGTTAATGATTAAGAAAAGCAATTGCGCACCCAGGAGCCAGGCTGGCTCTAATTCACTTAATGCTGAACGATGCAGTCACAGACATCGGTGTGCATCATTACTGAAACATAGCTTTAAAATAACTTCAGGTTAGAACGTATGCTTTCATAATACCTTTGAGATGAAGAACCCTGAAAACAATCTAAAGTTCACAAGGACACATAACTGAGGTCAAAACTACAAAACGTTGCAATCGTTACTAGCTAACACACTTTCCTTGCTAGGGTTGGTTGATAATCAAAGGTGATGATTAATTTCTTATACTCATTTCTTCCCTCAATCTCCTGATATAAAAAAGCTCTTAATAACTTAAAAATTAAATTAAAAGATTTAAGGTAGAGTTGACTGACTCTTTTTCATATATAACAGTTTAGGTTTGTGAATCTTTGAAGATCCCTTATAAGATTATTTTTCAAGGTAAGTAATAAAGTAATTGGCCCTTTCTTTGTAACTGCAAAATGCAGCCTGCCAATAAAAGACCTGACAAGAACATCTTGCTTGCCCACTTGGTCAAACTATAGCAAGTTGCTTGGGTATGAATGTGTGTGGGTTCTTGGGATAATTTGTTGTTCACCTGTAATATGTAAATGTTTAATCAGGTAAGGGATACGGAAAACATGCTGGTTTTACTGCTTGTTTTCATTCACTTGAAAAACAGAATGTAACCACATTGTGATTTTTATATTGGCTGAAAGACTTTGCTGGAGTATGTAATCTCTAAGGGAAAGTATAGAGATAGAATCAGAAAGAGTTAAAATGGACTAGAAGGAAAACATCCAGAATGAGAGAATTAGAAGTGAAATATCAAGAGTAAAGATAGACTTAGAAGGAAAACATTGAGAATAAAAGAAGGAAATCACCAAGAAATAAAGGATAGAGAATGCAAAAGAATAAAGAAAAGGTCTGAAGGGAACCATTCAGAGAGTGTGTGAATGTTTTCCCTCTCAGATAGAAAAGTCTAGTACATGCCGATGCTGTGGATTTGCCTTTGAGCCTTGTGCTGTCAGGAGACTGGGCCCCCAGGCAGTGATACTGAAGGGCTGGAGAGATGGCTAAGCCTTTAAAAGCACACCCTGCCCTTAAAGAGGACTGGAGTTCAGCTCCCAGCACCCACACAAGACAGTACCCAACTACCGGTAACTCCAGCTCCAGAAGATCTTCTTTCGGTCTCCACAGGCATTGCACTCACTTGTGCAAACAAGCATATCTTAAAAATGCATTATCAACCAAAGTTCAAAGTAGGTGAATGCCATGGCACAGCAGAGTTCACACCCGAGTAAACAGCACACAGAAAATACAGACTCATAGACATGATGGTGCACAGATGTCCTAAACCTAGGCAAAGATCATTTGGGCAGCAAAATATGCTATGTTGATAAAATACAGCAAAGAAATAAAATCTAGAGCAATATGCATCAATTTAAACAAATCCTGTAAATATATATTGAATGAAATAAGCATGACAGGAAATAACACATATATTCCATAAATCTATATTAAGTTCACAGAATGCAAAACTAATCAGTAGTGTGGAGCAATCCGGGTGCTGCTAAAATGAGACAGCAAAGCAATGAAGTAATTACCATAAAATTCACTGGTTGTCTCCACCACAGAGAGAGAGAAAAATCCCACTAATTCACAAGGAATGATCTGGAAATTTCTGGAATGTTTTGTAGCATTCTGTTCTCTGCCTGCCTGCTAGTTTGCGTGTTTCATTTCCATTGCATTGGTTAACTTTATTTTATACATTCTCCTTGGTGTTAAATACCATAATAAAAAACTATACAGAAAAGCAGTCCATGTGTATATCAACCAGAGCCCCTCAAACTAACTTCAGTTCTCACCAGACTCTTGGTGACAGTTCCCAGATATTTTTTGCCACCAAATCCCATCAATAATTGGAACAATACTAATTCTCTGCTTTTCTTCTGTTTAGGTTGTAAATATGCACTGAGATATTGACTGGAAGAGAAATGTGTATGAATATCACCAAAACATGTTATAAGCAAGCATGCATGAAATGCCAAAATTGAAATAAAATTAATATGTAGCAACATAAAAGAAAATATTGACTGTTTATTGTATGGCAAGCATCATTCTGGACACTCACCTTCACAAAAACAGAGCAAATAAAGAGGAAAATCTTTACTCTCAATCAAAGTTATAGTCAAGCTTAAACATAAAATAAGGAATTATTTTTAGTAATTGTAACATATCTCAGCCAAGAGGTTTCAACAAAAACTGTTGATGTTTTCTGTACCAATCCAAAAACCCTTCAGCCTCTTGGCTGAGATAAACATCATTTTACTAACCAAAAACCAGACATGGTACAGATGAGGACAGGCATTGACTTTCAGACAATCATGAAAGAAAAGAGAAAGCGGGGCAGAAAACAAAGCATAACAGGACCTCGGACACAGAAATTATGATTTCCAATTAAAGGATTGAGGAGAACTGAACAAGCCCCTCGTCCTCAGAGCTGCTTGTTAATCCATCCTGGACAGACATGTGGGATTACTGTTTTCAAAATCAAACAATCAAATTCAGGGGCTAATATTGCTCAACACTGAAGTGCTCGGTGTGCTGAGCAAGCATGAGGACCTGAGTGTGAACCCCAGAGGCTACATAAAAACACCAGGCATGTTGATGTGCATTTGCGATCCCGGCACTGGGGAGTTCCTGTGGTTTACTAGTCAGGCAGCCTAGCCTATTTTGTGAGTTCCAAACCAGTGAGGGACTCAGTCTCAAAAAGAAAGTGGAAGGACCTGAGGAACAACACCAGAGATTGATCTCTGGGCTCCATACACAAGGTCACACTGTGTGTGTGTGTGTGTGTGTGTGTGTGTGTGTGTGTGTGTGTGTTACACACAAAGGGAGAGAGAGAGAGAGAGAGAGAGAGAGAGAGAGAGAGAGAGAGAGAATCCGAAAGGACATTCATACCTTCATACCATCCTGGCTCCAAAAGACAGTCTAATTAGAACTGGAGACGACAGACCTGTGGTTCTGTGTCAAAGGAAGGCATCCCCAAGTCTGTGTCAGGAAGCTAGCTGGACTTTAATAGCCCTTATCTGCTCAGCCCGGATTAAAGACTGCTTCTCTTAACCAAGCCAAGGCAGGGGAGTTTATAAAACAGTAAATAAAAAAACAAGGGTGCAGTCAAGGAGGAAACTGGAGGGCAGAGAGGGAAAAGGAGGGGGTACTCTGAGTGTATGCTGTGCCCTTAAATCACACTTTCGGGAGGCATTTTCTTTGGCCTCGTGAAGACACAAATGGCCCTCACAACGTAAGGTCCCATTTGCCCCTGTTGCCGGTGTTTGAAGTTCCATTAGTAGAGTATTCCCTGTGGGTTCAGAGAACAAGAATGACTGCAGTAACCCAGTTCAAACAGTGCTGGCTTTCATCCCTATCATCTGGAAGCAGCCTTCCCATACTGAGAGGAAAGGATGCTGGCTCCTGCCCATGTTAGCTCTCCTTGTGCATGCTCTGAGAGACACTTCTAAGATGAACTACATTGCTGTGGTGAGAATCTGGGATGCCCCCATTCTGGTATCAGTTCTCACCTACAGTCTGATTTCCCAGCCAGCCTTGCTTCCCTTTGGGCCTACATATTTTCTTTAAAAATCCCTTTCTAGCCACCCCACTACTACGTTAAAGACTTTCTCTGGGGTTGAGAAGTTGGCTCAGTCTGTAAATTACTTGTCATGCAAGAATGAGAATCTGAGTTCAATCCCCAGAATATGTGTAAAAATCAGGTGTAAAAATACATACAAGTAACTTATGGATTCAACAAATTACATTTAGGTATATATATATGAATATGAATATTTATATGTATGTAATTACAACTGACTCAAAAAAAAAAAAGGCTGTCTTGGTTAGGGTTTCTATTGCTGCAACGAAACACCATGATCCAAAAGCAAGTTGGGAAGGACAGGGTTTATTTGGCTTATTTTTCTGTATTGCTGATCATCACTGAAGGAAATCAGGACAGGAGCTCAAGCAGGGCAGTGTCCTAGAGGCAGAAGCTGTTGCAGAAGTCATGGAGAGCTTCTGTTTACACTCATGCTTCCCCTGACTTGCTCAACCCGCTTCTCCTACAACCCAGGACCACCAGTCCAGGGATGGCACCAGCCACCATGGGATGGGCCCTCTCCCAATAATCACTAACTGAGAAAATGTCTTACAGCCACCATGGGATGGGCCCTCCCCCAATAATCACTAACTGAGAAAATGCCTTACAGCCAGATCTCATGGAGGCAGTTCCTCAGTTGAGGCTCCTTTCTCTATGATGACTCGAGCTTGTGTCAAGTTGACAGTTAAAACCAGCCAGCACAGAGGCCACAAATTTTAATGAGAATGGAGAGGGTGTATGAACCTGTTTAGAGGGAGGGAAGGAAGGGAGACATGTAAATAAAATGTAATCTCAAGTCCATGTCCTGGCCCACAACTCCCGCGAAGATCCCAACTCTACCAGGAATGCCGATACTAGGAACCCCAGATAAGACACCACCTGCCACTCACCATCACTCCTTAGAGCACCCCCGCCAGCAGTCCCCAATAGTATCCGTCCCCTCAGCTCCGTATTTCAGGCCGCAACTCTGTCAGAAGATGTCTGTTCTATCGGAGCCCACGCTGGTACTAGGAACCCCAGACCCATAACTCCAGCAGAAGATTTCTCCTCCTCTACTAGAAGTCAAGTTGTTACTAGGAAACCCAGAGGTCAAGTTGGTACCTAGAAGCCCAGAGGCC
The DNA here is from genome assembly GCA_028555095.1 of Dicrostonyx torquatus. NCBI lineage: Eukaryota > Metazoa > Chordata > Mammalia > Rodentia > Cricetidae > Dicrostonyx > Dicrostonyx torquatus. Next base: position 3,602,305 of record JAQHUG010000071.1, on the reverse strand, counting down.
ACATAGGCTGCTAAAAAACCCAGTGACAATGCTTCATGGTGCCTGAAGACTCACCACTCTCTAGAACTACAGGCCATTCATGCCATAAGATGGCAGGAAACCGAAACCAAAGCGAGAAACATTCATCCAACAAAGATAAATTCAGCACGTGACCAACCCCCACACTTGCTCAGCAGAACACAGACTGGGTGGATGCTGGGGTGGGCCCACACATTACCCTGGTTCTGGACCTAGGGTAGTTGCAGGACTGGTCAGCCTGCCAGGTCTCCCTGCTTCAGCACCAGGGTGCATTCTCTAGCATTGCCCCGGCTAGTTCACCCCTTGCAGCAATAAGCAAGGGGCAGGGCCAGTTCTCCTGCTTTAAAGTCCACAGGGTCAGTTCTCCTCCATCTACACCTTCCAGGCCAGTTCTACGGCACTGCCCAGGTAAATATGGGGCCACTCTCTGAGCACTACAGCTGATGAGGGGCAGGGACAGCTCTCCCGCTTTTATGACCTCAGGGACAGCTCTTTCATCTTTCTCAGGAGCTGATGCGGGTAGGAGGGAGAGCTCTCCCTGGCCCATGCCACCACATGGCAGATAAGTAATGCGGACAGTTCTCCCATGCTTACAGCATTAGTGCCGGCTCGCCCACATCTCCACTAATAGGGTAGGCCCTACTGTGTTGCCCAGGTGAGATGCAGGGTCCACTTTCACCAGTGCTGCAATTGGCAAGGGTCCATTCCCTCGCCCAACACAGGCAGCCAGGTCAAAGGGGGAGGGCATCTTTCCCTCACCCTCACCACCACATGGCAGGCAATGGGGGGGATGTGGCCGACCTTCCCTCTCTCAGAACCTCGGGGCTATTTCACTCATGCCTCTCCAACAGGGTCGGCTCTACTGTGCTGCCCAGGTGAGGCTACTTCCCTGAGGGCTGCAGCTGGTAAGAGGGAGGGTCAGCTCACTTGTCTGTGGCAGGCGGTAAGGGGTGAGGGAAAGAGGGATCTGTCCCCCACCACTGCAGGACAGACATGGTGTGGGGACAACTATCTCTGTAAACAGGGGCAGCTCTGTTGTGTTGCCCAGGCAAGGTACAGGGCCTGCTCTCCTCAGTGCTACAGTTGGTGGGAAGCAGGGGAGCTCTCACACTCTCCCACCCCTTGAGCCATTGATGAGGGGAAGGTTTCTCTCCTCCACCCATGCCACCACATGGCAGATGAGAGGTGGGACAAGGTCACCCACGCTCACATTCTCAGGCTGACTCACCTGTGCCTTCATCAACAGGGTCAGCTCTACTGTGCTGCCCAGACAAGGTGCAGGGCCTGCTTTCCCTGGTGTTTCACCTGCTGCAGGGGTTTGCTCCCTCAACAGCTGGAGGTGGTAGGGGCAAGGGTGAGGGCAGCTTTTCCTTGTGTCCCCCCCCACCACCACCACCACACTGCAGACTAGGGAGACAGTACCAGCTATGCCTTCTCACAGTCTCATGGCTGGCTCACCCACACCCCTGTCTGCAGGATCAACTCTATTGTGCTTTCCAGGTGAGGCAGAGGGCCCCTTCTCCGGAGCACTGCAGCTGGTGAAGGGTTGGGTCAAGCCCCCCACCAGCTACAGGTATTGAGGGGTGAGAGAAGGAGGGCATCTTTCTGTTACCTGTGCTACCACGGAGCAGACAAGAGGGGTGCAACCGGCTTTCTCATTCTCACAGCCTTGGAACCAGTTCACCGATATCTGAGAACAAGTTCTGTGCTGCGCAGGACCTCTGGCCCAGGGGCAATGAGGCATCTACATCAGCCCCTCTTTCTCCTCTTCATCTCTCCTATATGACCATCATAGAGTCCCTCACTCCTGGTTGACCCTGCCCCTGCTGGTCACATGGCATTGCAGGGAACTCTTGCTGTTGCTGTGTCTGTGTCACAGAACCACCCACAATGGGCTGGGGCTATCACATCAATTACTAATAAAGAAAATGCACCACAGACTTGCTCTCAGGCCAATCTGGTAGGAGGATTGTCTCAGTTGAGGTTCCCTGCTCTCAGATGACTTTGACCTGTATCTTAGCTGGGATTATACTAGATGACATAGTTGGTAGTGTTCATAACTCTCTCTCTCCTGGGTATTTGCAAATATATAGTTGTTAATAAACATAAGCATCATTTTATTTCTTAAGATGGGAGGTACTTATACTCATTTTCAGATCTTAACGGTTCCTTCAACTCTGCACGTGTTTTATGGAGCTTTCTGTGTTTACATTTCATAGCCTTAAGTGTCTGTTTCAGAAAGGCCACCAAGATATCTTAATGGATACAAGTTCTTGCTACCAAGCCTGGGGACCTGAGCCTGAGACCTTTGTGGAAGAAGAAGGGAGTCCACTCCTGAAAGCTGCCCTCTAGCCGTGCACAAGCACGATGGCATAAAAGCACTACACGTGTATGTGTGCATGTACACACAACACACACACATACACACAGATGTAATTTTTAATTAAAATGAAAATTGGTGACAATAAAATGAAAACTTCAATCAACAATCACAAACATTTCCAAGCCCTGTATCTTCACTAAGCTGGTATAGCTGTTTACATGAGGTAGGCTTCGAGACAGCACCTTAGAAACAGAAATGCTTTTATTGCAAACAAGTTTTCTTAGAGGGTGCCAGCACCAGGACCTGGGGAGACAGTCCAGCTAGTAAACTGCTCTGAGTCCCATCCTCAGAGCCCACGGAAAGACCAGACATGGTGACAAGGATTTGTAATCTCAGGGCTGGGGAGGAAAAATGGTAGATTCATGGAGCTCACTGGCCTGGCTGAATAGGCAAGTTCCAGGTAAAAGTGAGAGACCCTGCCTCCAAAAACAAGATGGCTGACACTCAAGGTTGACCTCTGACTTCGACAGATATATGCATCCACATATACCTGCATACATATGAACATGTAAATATGTATGTAAATAAAAGCAAGGCACAAGTCTTAAAATAGACATTAAAGGCATTTCAGGAGGATAGAGATAAATAATAACTAAATAAAAATAGTGTCATTTTCAGGATGTAGATGTGAAAGATGAACACAGACGACAGTGATTCTGTCACTGACAGCCGTGTGATGGCTCCATTTAATCTGCTTGACAGGCAATGAGACTGAGCTCCAAAAACTAGTTCTCTTGGCAACAGGGAGCTGACAGTACTTTTCCTCCATCCTCTCCAGCTTATTGGGTCAAAGTCTCTTGCTGGGAAGCCAAGAGTGGCAGCGATGTAGATTATGCCCAGTGCAGATGTCAGCCAGCCCACCAAGGCCAACGTTCAGGGCATCCCAAAACAACAGGAGCTCCAAGGCTATGTCTTACACTTGGCAAAACTGCCTGCATCAACACTACAGGGGACTGCTGAACCCAAAGCCCATGCAGATTTTAATTTCTACCAGTTGTTTTATTAAGCTCATCATATCCAACTTATGAGAACAGAGCCAGAGGGTGCCAGCCTTCCCTCTCAGAGTACCCTCTGCACATACCATCACTTTTCCCTTTAGGCTGTATCTAGGGCAGGAATCTCTGGGTATAACGTTTCCACAGTGTAATGAGTAGGTTCTGGTCCAGCTGACCATGAGACAACCTAAGAGGCTCCATCTTCAGCAAGCTCCCAGGTGACCACCGTATTGTTGGTCTCCACACTCCACTCTAAGTACCGAAGTCTCAACTGCATGTATAAAATGCCTGAAAACTCAGCCTATATAGCCAAACAACATTACAAAACATGCCTTAAACCGTGTGTAAATATAGCTCGGGTTCAAGCTGGGTCATCCTGCAAGACTACACATTCAAGCCAATGATTAGCACAGCTGTCAATCAAGACTAATTGATCATCTTTTCTGTTCCCACTATGTGGGATGAAGACAATTACTAGTATTGCTTCTGCCTTTGTTGAATTTATTTTTGACTCAGTGAGAGGCAGAAAGATACTTAAAAAGTACCACAAACTACTAGGGATGCTTTCACTATAAATAGAGTATTCAACTAGGCATAGCCCTCGGCAGCTGCACCTGGATCCTTCCCTTTTGCTTGTTGATGTGATATTAAATTCCATGGCAGACCTTGAGCAAAATTCATGTCACAGTAAATCGTAGCCATTCTCTTTGCATTAGTTTCTTCTATGGATACTTAGCTAAAGAAAATACATCGCTTTGATAAGCCATGGAAATATAGCTACTTGGTTTCTACACTTCATTTGTCATGGTGATGCTGCAGACTTTAAGTGCCTCTGCAAACCACTTTCAGATATTCAAATATCTTTTCATCTCTTAAGAGTGAAAACAACTGTGACTTCCAAGTTGCAAGGGTGAACACCTAATGGTATTCAGGTTGTAGGTTGTATTTCATTTTGTTCAGTTTTCTTTACTCGTTTTGGTAGACCAAAGTGTGCTTACCCTTTGTATTTTAGAAATTTTTATGAGAATATTCCCAAGGTAATTTAATCCAAGAGAAACAAACCTACAAGTTGAACATCAGAGTCAGCAGTCTGGCCATTGGTGAGCATATTTTAGGAGAGATGCAACTTCTCTCCCCCAACATGAACAATTAAACAAAGAAACCAATGTAGTCTTGAGTCAAAAACTAACTAGAAGGATAGTAAGATGGCTCAGCAGGTGTAGGAGCTTGCCACCAAGCAAGACTACCCAAGTTTTATCTCTGGAACCCAGAGGGTAGAAGGAGAGAAATCGACTCTTACAAGTTGTCCTCAGACCTCCATATATGTGCCATGGATCTTGGTCTTCCCACAGCTCCTTCCTCGGCTGGGGGGGGGGGCGGTTCCTCTCCTTTCCCTTATGGTGTGTGACTTCACTGATAGCAGAGACATCAGACATCATGATGGTGAATGTAAATACTGTGTGTTATCACAACATCAAGCACTTCTTCCCATTTTCACATTCCCTGCAACTGTATGCAATTAATCCTGCAGATTTTGTTTGTCTGGGTAATTGGTTTAGTTTCTGTTTGGTTTGCTTTGAAGGAAAGAACAAGAGAATTGATGAAGTAAGTTTTAATCTTCACAAAAAACAAGCAAAAAAAAAACCCAAAAGAACAAAACCAGACAATCCAAGAAGAACTAATACAATTTTGATTTTAGCATCACTCAATATTAAATGCTACAACTGAGTTAATTTTTATAAACTTAGAAGGATAGATTTTAAAACAGAAAAGAAAATCTGAGAAATAGCCAGTCAGATTTGCTTGAGTTTAATAAGCTTCGGCTGTGGTGTTTCTAATGAATACAGAAAAGGAGGGCTAGTTACAAATACAGCCAACTTGGTTCACTAATTAGAAAAATAGGAGTAAGTCTTAGTTCGCATCCTACACCAAAATGAACTCCAGATGGATAAGAATTTAAACATGAACAACCTAAAAATTTAAATGTAGAAGTAACTCCCAGGATCTTTATCAGAACTAAGCAGAAAATAAAAAGAAACTAAAACAAAATTCACCACAACAAAACTAAATGCAGAGTTGTGGAGCCCAGGGCAGGTGGAAAGCTTGTAAGAGCCTGAGCAGGAGGGAGTTTGCGGTGAGACTCTGCCCCTATCTAGTGGCATCAGAAGCTCTATCTCTAGAGTCTCACCAACATGGTTGCCCAAATATGAGCTGAGCATGAACATGATTAACTAGATGGGGAAAAGGCCACAGGCTTTACACACACACACACACACACACACACACACGAACTCCAGACAACTGAGTGATGCTGAGAGTGGAAGAGATGGTTTTCTCCAGAAAATAATGCACTAATCGATTGTGCACTGCCAACAGTATGGACTTAACCGGTTTTCTTTGGGAATATATATGAATATATGTATACATGTATGCATGTAATAACAGCTAATGTAAAAGAGGCCATAAATTTGAAAGAGGTGAAGAGAGGTATATGGCAGGATGTGAAGAGGGGAAGTATGAGGAAAAATAAAATTAAATTATGATTTCAAAAACTTACAAAGAGAAATGAATTTCACTAAATTAGTTAAAAATTTTTGACCATTAAAAGTCAAAACAACTGCCGGGTGGTGGTGGCATACGCCTTTAATCCCAGCACTCGGGAGGCAGAGGCAGGCGGATCTCTGTGAGTTCGAGACCAGCCTGGTCTACAAGAGCTAGTTCCAGGACAGGCTCCAAAGCCACAGAGAAACCCTGTCTCAAAAAACCAAAAAAAAAAAAAAAATCCAAAAAAAAAACCAAAAGTCAAAACAACCTTAGCAGTAAAGCAACAAACTATGTTTTTCAAAAATAAAGGAAGGATTTAATAATCTTAATATCTACACTTTTCTTAAAATTCAATATGACAGACATTAAAATTCTAATAATAGACACTCATGATAAGTCACAAAAGTAGAAATGCAAACACCTAAGAAATATTTCATCTAAATAATAATTCACTAAGAAATGTAAAGGAACGTTACCATTTTATATTCATTAACATAAAATTTTAATTTTAAAATTATATCTATTTTGTGCATGTGTGGGGTTGCATGCATACCACAGTATTCCTGTGGAAACCAGAGACAACTTGCAAGAGCCAGTTTTCTCTCTCTAGTATGTGATTCCAGATAGCAAAATCAGTTCGTCAGGCACGGCGTCAAGTGTTGGCATCTTATGGGCTTAAAATACAATTTTGAAGCTAAGATTTAAAAAAAAATACTTAATGTTAGGGAAAATGAAACAAATAAGTACCTAAGAAGATATTTTGTTGTTTTTGTTTTATTGCAATAGGATCTTATATGTAGTCTAGGCAGGTTTGAAATTCTCTATGTAGTTCAGGCAGGCCTTGAACACATGATTCTCCTGCCTCACACTTCTGAGTACTGGAAAAACAGGAAAGTGCCATAATCCTTGGCCTCAGAACTTTCTTGAAGAGTTTGCAAGCAGGTATATCTTTTCTGTCAATCTGCGTTGACAAATGTTATTAAAAGTTTTGAGAACTCATACATACTAAACCAATGATACTCTTTTAAAAAATCTCATCCATGTGGCTGGAGAAATCCATGTGTTTAAGACCACACACTGTTCTCTTGAACTTGTCTCTTGAAGACAAGAAACTCAGTTCCTTGAACCTAAAAAGGCCTGGATCCCCAGCTCTGGAGGATATTATGCCCCTCTTTGGCTTGCATGGATGTTGCATCCATGTGGCACAAACACACATACACACCACAGACATCATACAAAAATGTATTTTAAAACCTTATTCTTCAAAATGAAAAGTCTGACCTTGGAGTGACTGAACAGAAAATGACTTCTGTCACAGAAGGTTTAAAAAAGAAAACAGCAGAAATTATTACTGAGAATATAGAGAAAGAAAAATACAAATACCAGTTATTAAAAATGAATGAGCAGAGGAGGCAACTCCGATTCTCCCCAAATGTCATTATCCTAATAAATTTTATTCTTTTTTTTAACTTATTTTATTATTGTTAAAAGAAAAATTTACATGTACTCCCCTTGTTCTCGGCCCTCCCGCTCCCCCACTACCCCACCACCCTCCCCCTGCTTCTTTAAGATGGGGCAGGATACCCTGCCCTATGGGAAGCCCAAGGCCCTCCCCCCTCCATCTAGGAAGATGTGCA
>JAQHUG010000071.1:3567929-3588153 GCA_028555095.1 Dicrostonyx torquatus | reverse complement strand
AATCGAATTGAAGATCCGGATATTAGTCCACAAACCTGTGAACACCTAATATTTGACAAAGATGCTAAAAGTATACGATGGAAGAATGAAAGCATCTTTAACAAATGGTGCTGGCATAATTGGATGTCAACCTGTAGGAGAATGAATTTTTCTTTAGTATTTTATATACCAAACACAGATCTTGTAATCTCAGTGTCAAAGAGGCAAAGACATGAAGATCTCTGAGGTCTGCCAGCCAGCTAGCCTATCATGATTGGGCATCTTCAGAGAGTGAGAGGCCCTGTCTCAAAACTCAGGGAGGACAATGTCTGGGGAATGACCCCCAAATTGTCCCCTGACCTCCACATACATATGCATGCATGTGTACCTTCACACACATAAACACAGACCTTCTTACACAACACACGCACACACACTCACCTTCAAACAAAAGTTCTTAGCCAGATCATGAGGAAAAACATCAACTAAGGCAGTCACATTTCAAATAATCAAGAGTTGTTTGTAACAAAAAGTGAGGCGACTTTCTCCCCCCACCTCTGAAAGTTCAAAGTTTAAACTGGCTGAAATAAATTAGCAATTTATTTAATAGGACAAAAGCATACAAATTTATCTACTGAACAAGCAGTAGAGACTAGGAGTACACAACAGGCAGGTGAGACAAATTTGTACGTCTTCCAAGGGTAGCAGGGAGCAGAGGCAGTGGGCAGCTTAGAGGGTTTATAAATGATTTCACATTGTGTGTGTGTGTGTGTGTGTGTGTGTGTGTGTGTGTGTGTGTGTGTGTGTGTGAAGACATGAAGAGGATGTTAGGTGCCCTGGATTTGGAGTTAGACATCTAATCTGTGTGTGTTGGGAACCGAGCTTAGGTTTGATGTGAAGAGATAACATGTTGTTCAATGCTGAAGCATCTCTCCAGCTTGGTGGTGAATGATATTTTGAAGAGATGCAGGCCCAAACAGAGACTTTGCCTGGAGCAAAGTTCTCAGTCACTCGGCTGTTATCTGATTTTCAAACCCTTCCTCTGTGGTGGGAGTTCAATCTCCCTGGCTAATGAAGTTTCCATAGGAGAATCAAAAGCAGTTGTGCTTATTTTTGGAGGGCCAGGTCCTTCGGTAGTTAAGGGAGCTTTAGAGAAAACCTCCCCTTGTGCTGTATGGTTGGGCTGGGGATGTTCAAGCAGCTTGACTTCTGAGGCCACTTCTTAGCAGTGGCAATTAATTTCTTCTGTAATCAGCAGACCAACATGCCATGTTTGGGGGGCAGTCACTTTCTGCACCCTGATACAACCAGGACAACAGCAAAGGCTGTGACTTACCCTCCCACACTGTGACAATCTCTGGTTGCTTGGGGATTCTGAACTTTGACATATCCAAAGCTGTGACCAGAGTATCGCAGGGAAGGCCAGGAAGGAAAACAGACAGCTGTCCCATCCACTAGAGTGAAGTCATATTCACTAGAGCATTGGTGTAGACACTGAGGGGGGAATAAATGTCTACCTCAACCTGTAATTACCAAGGGAGGCCATATTAGCCCTTCCCTGGATGGAGCAAACCTCAGGAACTCAGTCAAAAGGAAAAACATAAATTGAACCTGGACTTACTGCCAAATAGGAAAACATTAATATTTCAATAAACTATAATTCACTGCATTAAAAAAAAAACCTGAGAACAGTTTGGTTAGAAAGGATGGGCAGAGAAAGATGGGGAAGTCCTTGTATTCGGGCATCAGTAGACTGAAGAAGCTATAAGATGTGGGTTAATTAATTTCCTTTCCCAGCTAGGAATCAGAAATTAAGAGCATTTTTGGAGAGGCTGTTTCCACAAGAATGGTATTTTGTATTTATTAAAAATGCAGTTAGACATGCGATTCTTTGCTATCTGTCCCATCTTTTTCTTTTGATTTCCTTTGTTTTGTTGAGACAGGGTCTCACTATGTTGTCACAGTTGGCCTGGAACTCACTGTGTGAATCAGGCTGGCCTCACACAGTAGCAATCCTCCTGCCATCAGAGACAGCAGACTGCTGAGACCACAGGTAAACATCACCTTCCCCAGCCCTGCTTTGTTTTTGTTTTTTGTTTGTTTGTTTGTTTGTTTTTTGGTTTTTCAAGACATGGTTTCTCTGTGGCTTTGGAGCCTGCACTGGAACTAGCTCTTGTAGACCACGCTGGTCCCGCACTCAAAGATCCGCCTGCCTCTGCCTCCTGAGTGCTGGGATTAAAGGCATGCGCCACCACTGCCCGGCGCCAGCCATGCTTTGTACCTTTCATAATACCTTAAGATATTAGACAGAGGAAGAATGCTTACCTCTTCCTTGCAGCATGAAATGCCAAGAATTAGAGGACTTGTCTTCCAAAGGCAGCATCATGAGAAGGAACTAAGGTAGCTGCCCTGCAATCATTCTCCATAACACTGCCAAATGATACTGCTCGAAAGAAAGAAAGAAAGAAAGAAAGAAAGAAAGAAAGAAAGAAAGAAAGAAAGAAAGAAAGACAGACAGGAAGGAAGGAAGGAAGGAAGGAAGGAAGGAAGGAAGGAAGGAAGGAAGGAAGAAAGAAAGAGGGGGTGGGATGGAGGGAGACACACACACACACAGAGTTTTTGCGGACTCGTGTAACCCATCCATGGTGCCATGTCAACTATAAACAGAATTTAAGCTTTATTAGAACTCACAAAGCCACAAGGACTTCTTGCATAACTGTATTGTTATGGAAGAAAGGTTATCTGATGGGAGGAGTGTTTATGGAAAAGGGAGGAATTCTCTATTCTTTTTACTTCTTCCATCTCAAGGACTCCTTTTATGCTGCCTTCTGTCATCAAGTCAAATAGTTGACCACCATTTAAGGTTTAGAAGTAGCTTTTCTCAGAGGCCGATGAGTTGACTCAGTGCTGTGTCAGCATGAAGATTTGAGTTCTGCTTTCAGTACACATGGTTTTTTTTTTTTTTTTAAATTTATGTAGAAGTGATCCCTGGGACTTGCTGACCAGCCAGCCTAATCAAATCAATGAGCTCCAGTTTCAGTGAGAGTCTTTGTCTCAAAAAATAAGGTGAAAGGCTACTGAGGAAGACAGCTGACTTTGACCTGTGGTCTCCACATGTGCCTGCACAGGTGAATGCAACACACACATACACATACGCACGCATACACATACATGTGCACACGCATGCACATACATATGCACACACATGCACACAAACATATACACACACATACACATGTACAAGCACATACAAAACAGCTTTTCTTTTTCCTATCTTTCTTTATGAGTCTCTATTCCCTTTCCTTCTTGTTCACTTTGTGTGTTTTGCCATTTCTCTCCTTCATTCTCTCAGCCTTATGCCTTTTTCCTTTCAGAAAGTCATTTCCAGTGGCCCACATTGATCCAGAGAACATTTGTCCTACTGGGAACGTTTCTCCCCAGCCCTTGCCCTTACCCGTGTGTCATCAGCATTTCAACCATGGAGATGCCATCAACACCAAACAAACTAGACACCTAATCCCATTCTTAGATGGGGACTCACAGGGACCTGTCACCATTTCTCCTTATTTCTCTTTGAAACTTTAATGTGAACCTGTTACTGGAGTCATTAGAGTTAGAGCCTTCACTCTGACAGCTCTAGTAGGAAAAGGGTAGTAACTCACCCTTATGGGCCTATTAAAGACAAAAATTAATAGCAAAAAGGGGAAAAAGAATATTTATTCAGTGTAGACACGTCGGGAAGAAAAATGAAGAGGCCCAGTGAATCCCCTACCTCCAAATACATCATGCCAAGAGGTTTATGCTTCGAGAAAAAGCCAGAGGCATGCATAACTAAATGATCTTTTAAGGTATGGTCCACTTATCATCATTGTCTCTGCCCCAGACTTTCCTGCAAGGTGATCTGATAAGCAGTAAATCTCTTCTCAGGAGACAAAGTTCCCTACTGACCAGCAGGGACTTTCAACATGAGACTGCTGGGAAAATTTTAACTTGAGCCATGGTTTCAATAGCCATGTACCAAAGGGGAGCCAGAGGGCCAATTGTGTCTTCATGATATCTTCAGTCATGCCAAACAGTCACTCACCTTGGTAAGTGTTGATATATACTGTATTGTTAGTAAGCTGCTAAAGGGAGACGTGATTATAAACATTTATAATTACTTCATGGTCATATATAAATTCTGGGGCTGAAAAAATGGATCTGCAGCTCAGAGCACTTGCTACTCTTACAAGCGACAAATGGGTGTTCAAAGTGTAGCTGGTCAGTGATGGTGCATGCCCTTAATCCCAGCACTCAGGAGGCAGAGAGGCAGATCTCTGTGAGTTCTAGGCCAGCTAGTTCCAGGACAGACTCTAAAGCTATAGAGAAACCCTATCTCGAAACACAAAATCCAAAAACCAAAAAAAAAAAAAAAAAGTGTAACTTGAGTGAATTCTAGGTGATAATACACACCATAACTTTACTGATGGGTTCCAAAGTTGCTCCAGGGGGTTATTATCAGCACTATTTTAAAAAATTGTGTACGTGTGGTAAATCTATGTAGGTGTTTGTGTGCATGCCCCTGTAGAAGCCAGAGGTAAACAAGGATCTTCTATCAATGTCCCTCTTCGTTTTTAATATTCATTTGTTTATCTTTAAGTGTATGAGAGCGTTGCCTTCATGTATGTATGTGTACTGTGTGCAGGCAATGCCCGTGGAGCTCAGAAGAAGGTGCATTAGATGCCCTGGAACTGGAGTTAGGGACAATTGCGAGCCACCATGTGTGTGTGATGGGAGCTGAACCTGGGTCTTCTGGATAAGCATTCAGCATTTTTAACCGTGGGAGCCATCTCTCCATCCCCTCCTCATTTTTTGTTTGTTTGTTTTGGTTTAGTTTTGGCTTAGTTTAGGTTTGGTTCTGGAGGCAAGGTCTCTCATTAATTTTGCTAGACTGGCTAGTGAGCTACAGCAATCCTCCCATCTTTACTGCCACAGCTTCCCAGATTACAAGTGTGTCACCACACCAGTCTTTTTCACATGGGTTCTGGGGGTGGAACTCAGGTCTTCCTGCCTGCAGGGTAACCATTTTTCTGACTAAGCCAGCTCTTTCTTCATAACCCCGTCAGTGCTTATTAATATAGAATACCACTGGTGGTTTCTGTTCAAACAAAATCTGCTTCCACATGGGCCGTTTTGAGTTTTGCACAGCTATGTCTGCCACACTGTATAGTGTCATCATGCCCTAGGAGACACAGTGAAAAAAATACAGCTCTATTTTAAAATGGAGTTGGTACTTCTTTTCGTTTCATTTCTGTTGTTATGACAAACATTTGACTGAAAGCATCCTTGGAGGATAAAGGGTTTATATGGCTTACAATTCCAGGTCACAATCCAGAACTGATGGAACTCAAGTGGAGAACTTGAATGCAGACCTTCTTGCTGTCTCACACCAAGGAATTCACTTCACAGCCAAAGAAGCACGGCAGAAACTGTAAAGGGTGCTTCTTGCGATCTTAGAAGCACACTTTTGCTAAACTATTTTCTTATACATTTCAGAACCACCTGTAGAATGGTGCCACCCATGGTGGTCTAGGTCTTCCTCCATCAATCCAAACTCAAGACAATTGCCAACAGACATCAACACAGGCTGATTGAATCTAAACCATTCCTCAACTGATGCTGTCTTCTCAGATGAACAGGTAAGGCTAACAAGGAAGGGGTAACCTCTCCTCAGGTATCCCAATTAGAAAGTCACTGTGTGTCATTCCATAGAATGGAAGAACCAAAACTTGCATGATTTTTTGCTTTTGCTTAGCGTTCATTTCAGAGGTATCATCTTTTTGCATCAGAAGATTGTGTCTTCGTGTTTTGACTGCTGGTTAATTTATGACCAATTTTGACTTGTTTCCAGCAACCGAATATTGTCTCATGATATTCATTACATGTGATCAAACCTCTACTTATCTTGTTTTCTTGATTTTATTTTCCCTTGGCTGTCATTTCTTCACTTTTATTTTTAAGATTTATCCCACTGTGTGTATGTAGATAGAAGGGTTGATATACACAGGCTGACTCAAATCATTTTGCTGGAGTGACTTAGAAGCACAAATAAATCAATAAAACTTTTTATAACAACATCAATAACATTTTTCTTATGCTTGCTTTGGAGTTAGTAACTGAAAATAGTGTTCAAGACCCAATCTACTCTATCCTTGGGCATGCTCTGGGTATAAGGTCTCTGTCTTAAGATCTCTCCAGTGCAATTTAGGATGTGGAACTGTACTGTGTGTGTGTGTGTGTGTGTGTGTGTGTGTGTTCAAGCAGAGACTAGTAGTCTATATTAGCTGTCATTCTTCAAGCTCTGTCTATCTTATTTTTTTTAATTTACTTTTTTTATTATGGTTAAAAGAAAAATTTACATTTACTCCCCTTGTTCCCGGCCGTCCGTCCTGCTCCCCCACTACCCCGCCACCCTCCCCCTGCTTCCTTAAGATGGGGCAGGATACCCTGCCCTATGGGAAGCCCAAGGCCCTCCCCCCTCCATCTCGGTCTAGGAAGATGTGCATCCATATAGAATAAGTTCCCAAAAAGCCAATACATGCAGAAGAGCTAGGTCCCGGTGCCATTATCATTGGTTTCTCAGTCAGTCCCCAATGGCAGTCACATTCATAGGGTCCAGTTAGGTCATATGCTCATTCAGTCTTGGTCCAGCTGGATTCGATGAGCTCCCAATAGATCGAGCACACTGTCTCTGTTGGTGGGCCAGTCCCTCACGATCCTGACTTCCTTGCTCATCTTCTTCCTCCTTCTGCTCTTCCAATGGACCTTGTTAGCTCAGTCCCTTGTTCTGATGTGAATGTGGGTCTCTGGCTCTATCTCCATCCATCATGCAAAATTTCTATGGTGACAATTAAGATATTCAACAAAGTAACTATGGGGCAAGTTCAGTTCAGGCACCCACTCCTCTGCTGCCCAGGTACCTAGCTGGGAGATCCCTGTGAATACCTGGGATCCCCTCTAGAGACAAGTCTCTTGCAAATCTTAGAATGACTCCTGTTAATGTAGATATCTTATTCCCTTCTCCAATATCCACCCTTCCTCCATCTCCACCCTCCCACAACCAGATCTATCTTATTTTTTGAAAGCAGCTATATCACTGGTTTGGAAGTCACTAATTCAGCTAGGCTGGCTGGTTAGTTGTGTCCAGGGATCTGCCTGCTTTCACCTTCCCAACACTGGGATTACAAGTATTTGCCACCATGCCTAGCTTTCTTGACATCTGTGGATTGAACTCAGGTCCATATGCCTGCACGATGAGCATTGTACCAATTAAGCTATCATTTCAAACCAAATATGTAGTTTTTAAAAGCTTGGAAACTGGGTCTATAAGTTTAAGCTCTATAAATTTAAGTCACTTGTAAGATCTTTGAATACTGGAGGAACCAACAGCAGCCTGTGATCCTTGGGCAGTGGATGAAGGCTTTGTGGAGAATTGAGGAGTTGTGCATTCTAGTTTCATTTATGACCAAAATGAACTTAGGGTAAATACGCTTTAGACTGTAACTCCAGGTCACAGTCCACCACTAAGGAAAATCAAGGCAGAGCCTCAAGCAGGAACTTGAAGCAAAACCATGGAAGAATGCTGCTTGGTGCTTCAAACAGGCTCCTGATCAGCCAGCTGGCTCATACAACCAAGGACCACCTTCATAGGAAACAGTAGGCTAGGTCACTTTCCCATTGTGGGCTAAACCCTCCTTCATCACTTAACAATTGAGACAATGCCTTATAGGCCAGTCTGATAGAGACAATCTTCCAACAGAGATTCTCTTTCCAGGCAGTTTCTAAGCCATGTCAAGCTGAGAGTTCTTGCTAACTGGGACACTGGGATTTACAAAATATTTCAGTGATCCTCTTTGTGCTGTCTGCTTCATTTTGTTTTTCTCTGCTCAATTTCTGGTTTGGAAAGATTACAAGTAATAAGGACTTCTGTGGGCAACAGCAATCCCTGGAGAACCCGTCAGGCAAAACATCAGAGCAGAAACAAGACCTGGATTAAAAGTGGAATGATTTGACCTTGTTTTAGAATCTTGCTCTGATTTAAGTGCCAATATTTCCTCTCATTTGCTCCCTACAGCTAGCTATTCCTCTGTTCTTGCAAGAGTGGGATGAGGTTATCTGGCTTTGTCTAGGCAGGGAAATGTTACCTCAAAAGTAATGCTGTGTAGATTTTTGGGGGAGAAAACTCAGTTGGAAAAGTGCTTGTCTAGCAAGTTTGCATTGAGCCCCAGATTCCAAGTAAAAGAAAAGCTGTCAGGAGTAGTGGCCCCATGTTTGTAGTCAGAGTTGGGGTTCAGAAGCAAAAACAGGTGAATGGCTGGGTTCACTAACCAGCCAGCCTAGGCTACTTGACTAGTTCCAGGCCACCGGGAGCCCCTGTCTCAAAAAAAACCTGAATAAATAAATAAAAATAAAGGGACAGTATCCAAAGTTGGCCTCTGCCCTCCACACACACAGGCACACACATGTGAACATATGTACACACACACATAACACTGTGCATTGAGCAGATAGGTCACTGTGAGGTGATAAATTTGTGAGAGAGGCTGGAACTGTACAGGGCACGAAAACATCAAGGCTGAAGTGCTGCCAGGGAGGAGAGCCTGGGTAGCCTTGGACAGAATTCAGAGTCAGGAGGGAGCCACTTCTGTGGCTGTGTGCTGTCAACACTAATAACAAGTGACACAAACCCAGAAAAGGAAGCACAGCCTGGCTTCTGAGGTGAGCCCTTCTTTCGCCCTCCCTCCACACATGACAGATGTTCTCAGGGCATCTGACAACAGCCTCGGCCAGCAGTCTCTAAGCAATGCAATCCTTCGTTTCTACACCAAGACAGCAGCATGGAGAATCACAGCCCTGGGGACTAGAGGCATCTGACCCACAAGACAGACGGGAAGAGAGCAAAGAAGACAGCTGGCCTTGAGGGGCTGCCTCCTGCCTCCCATACTGGGGCTCTGTGCATCTGTGCCTTGTGGATATGAATGGAACGGTGGTCCAGAATTAAAGCTGTTCCAAAAACCCCATGCCATACTAAGTGTGTAGGAAATAAGGAAAGGAAGCCCCTTGAAGGAGAAAGCCAAGCTGCAGGCTGAAACAAGGACCCTAGCAACCTACAAGTCACCTATGCAGTAAGATCCCAACAGATCTCCATACCAACCAGGAAGGAAAGGAAATATAATTTTATGTGTGGACCATTGAACTTGCTGTCTAGATTAACACTAGCAAAGCAAATCAGAGCACCATTATATGGCCCTGCTAGGATCCAAGGGCAGAACACAGGATGACAAAGGATGGGCTTCTGCTCAGATCCAAGGGTCTCTTTTCTCCATCGCTCTATATGACACCAGTTATCACATCAGCAGAGACAAATGGTGTGCGTTGTTATCCCTAAACCTCATCTGGATAGCTGCTCTTCCATTTAAGGTTTCCATTGACCGTGTGAGACACAAGCAGTAGCACAGGACAGCCAGGACTAAGTGCTCTCCCATAGGAGGCTAGACCAATGTGTATGCATAGATTTGGGAGATAACACAGATCAAGCTAGCCATGAGGTGTGTTAGCATGTGTGTGTGTGTGTGTGTGTGAGTGTGTATGTGAGGGAGTATGTGGTATGTGTGTGGTGTGTGTATAAATGTGTGGTGTGGTATATCTGTGTGCGTGTGTGTGTGTGTGTGTGTGTGTGTGTGATTTGTGTGTATGTGTTCACGTGGAATCCAGAGACACCCATCTACATGTCCATCTCTGCCATGTTCTAGTTTCTCTTCTGTTGCTATAATAGAACATTCTGATCCTCACCCCCCCAAAAAATAAACCCCTGGGGAGAAAGGTTTATTGGGCTTATACCATGGAAATCCATCGTTGATTGGAGTCAAGAGTCAAGGCAGGAACTGGAACTGGAAACCATGAAGGAATGCTGTTGGTGGGCTCACTCACAGGATTATACAACCCAGGACCACACATGCACCTAGGCATGGTACCACCAACATCAGTCTAGCCCCTCCCAGGCCAATTAGCAATCTATCTCCCACAAATTCACCTACAGGCTAATCTGATCTGGGTAATCCTTCTGTCTCCCTTAACGTGTAACTCTAGGCTGTGCCAAGTTGACAGGTAACCCTGAGTAGGAGAACTACTTATCTTGTTGTGTAAGACAAGATCTCTCACTAAACCTGAATTTACTCTTTCTGCTAGTCTAGCTGGCTACTGAGACCCAGGGAATCAGCTTGCCTCTGCCCTTCACTGCATGTGCCAGAGCACCTGGCATCTTTGTAAGTTCTGGGGATCTAAACTAAGATCCTTATGCTTCATGGTGAGCACTATACCCATAGAGCTGCCTCCCAGCCCCAAATGAGCTCTTTTTCCTAGACATAGCCGTGGTCCGTGTGAAAGACGTAAGTGCCCTGAGTAAAGTTTTCATTCAATGGCCTTACAAACCAGCAGTCTTGAAATATTCATTCAACATTTATTTAGCAAAAGAAAGAAAAATGGTTTTCTACCATACAAATTGTATAACTAATTTAAATTCAGAATATAAATGAGATTTTACCAAGAAGAAATATTTCAAAACCGTGAGAAACAGGGGAAACCACGTTTATTTCATTTGACCTGGCCTTCTTTGTAGCGGGTGTTGGTTTTCTCTTAATCCTCAAAGGATGAAATTATTCATGGTTTCACTTTAGAAAATAAAGAAAATCACTTATTCCTATTAAATGATACCACAGAGTTTCAGATCAGCTACCATTCGTTGCTTTGGACAGTGGATGATTGCCAGCCAAGAGGCAGATTTGGTGACACTGTTTGAATGTAACATTTTAAAAAAAGGACAGAAAGTTTAAAATGGGTGATGAAGTGTGACTAAATCAAACCTCTTAGAAAAAAGATTTGTTGTATTTTAAAGTGTGTGTGTGTGTGTGTGTGTGTGTGTGTGTGTGTGTGTATGTGTTAAGTGTCAGTGGAGGCCAGAAAAGGGCATTGGATATGGCACTGGAGCTGGAGTGACAGGCTGCCTATCATGACTGCTGGGAACTGAATGTGGGTCCTGTCCAGGAGCTCATCCATCTCTCTAGCACCTGAACCAAAAACTCTTGTAGACTGAGTTCTAGCCTGTATCATGTGCACCATGGTTACTTTCAAGATCAATATATTAGGTGACAAAGGTGCACTTGAGAAAGAGAAGGTAAGACCTTACAAAACAATATTAAGGAAGTGGACCAAATATGTAGACATAAAGTTCCCAGGCTCCATGAAAAATAGAGGGATCAATCGCCATTTTTAATTTGTGACTTCCTATCTCTATGTATCTTGTTCTATTCACTCCAAGTTGGCAAGATGGCTCAGTGAGTAAAGGTACTTGTCACCAAGATTAATGACCTCAGCCCCATCCCTGGAATCACACGGTGGAAACAGTGAATCAACTCTTGCAAGTTCTCGTCTGACCTCCACATCAGCTCACGAAGTAAGTACACATAATAAATAAGTTGTGTTGGGGGGGAGAGGAAAAGAGAGAGGGAGAGAAAGAGAGAGAGAGAACCACTCCCACCATCCCAGATATCTCCTTCACTTTGAACTAGCTTGGGTAGACTTCACTTATTTACAACCATTGGACAGTTTCATAATTGTTGTGTGTGTGTATCTACATGCATACTTTTAATATTTGTGTGTGGTGTGTTTATGTATGTAGCCTGAGAAATCTCAGCCAGATCTTGGAAATCAGGTTGGGAAAATGGGTTAGTAGAAAAGGTTCCTAAGACTTTGGAACAAATTCCCCAAAGTACTGAAAACAGATAACTTTGATTTATTAAGTACCTAATACGTACCAGGTGCTAGTTGGCACCTATAATGATGCAGTCCCTTAGGCCAATGGAATAAGAAGCCTGACAGTCTACCTGATAGTGATGAAGAATGGGGAAGAGTTTGTCCCATTGGTGCTTCTAAGGCTCAAAGGGAGACTTAAAGAGAAGAAATTCAGGAGTGCACCAGGGCCACATCAGACCCCACTCTGGCTGGTAGGCTAAGGTTGTACGAACCTGTAAAGTGCCAGATGATGTCCTCATTATATACACAGAGAAGGCAGTTTAAGTTCTGTTTGACTGCTGAAGTCTGCAAATGCCTGTCACACCTAGTTACCTCAAACCTGCTGATAGTGTGACAGTGTGTTGTTACCTACAAGTTGAGTTGCCAAAAATCGTCATAATGTTTTAGGTAAGATTACAATTTTGTGTTGGACTGCATTCCTATCTATATTGAACTGCATTCATCCTGTGGTCCACAGGTCCACAGCCAAATAAATAGTATTATAATAAAAAGATGGAGAGATTATGTGAAAAACATAAAGTCTCAAGCAACGATCCACTACCTACCCAAACCTTGCAAATATCATACTTACGTCCTGCTTCATCTGAAGCTCTATTGTATGGACACCAAGGTCTAAAGTAAACACACAAGTATAACCATTGACATACATGTATATTAAATTCATTCAACATGAATAATAAGGAATCTGTTTCCCACAGAAAGGACAGAGGTGATTGATGTCATAAGCATCACCCTGAAGGAACCCCAAATTCTTTCTGAGAGGGGTAATCTTGGGTAAAAGATTAATTCTGGAAGGGACTGACCAATAGATCCCACAAAATATGGCATGAAGAACAAAAGCTGATGATGATGGTTTAGTCACTCGGAACAGTTGAAGTTTGTGGGAATCAGAGGGAGCTCTGAGTAAAGTCCTGAGTGTGTATTGTTGCTTTGTGCATGGCCGTGTCAAGGATTCCAATGCTTCAGTCCCATGTGAGTAGCAAAGCTTTCCCTGGGTGAGGCTCAGAGGGTTGAGCGAGGCTTCCTTTGGAAGCCATGTGAACTTATTGATAGAGTGTGCAGAAGATGACCACATAACTTTCTCTCTCCAGATGTCTGACCTAAATAAAAACTGTTACCCTATATAGAGATACGTCTACTAAAATTAGCTAATTCTGTCTCCTTGATTCAGCTGTATTAATAAGCCCACTTCTTTGTTCAGCCGTATATAATGAACACACTAAGCTTCCAAGGTGCTGAGGCTTCTCTGCCAGAGAGCCCAGCCCACCTACTTACAACCTTTCTGTCCATGGGTCTGCACATTTGTCTTTCCTTCATTCCCCCACCACTCAAGTCGGGTCTATCCCTGCAGCCATGTACCCTAAGATATGATGTAAAGATAGACATGGTGGCTGACTAGGGTCAAGATATAAAGATAGGGATGTCAGGGCTGGAGAGATGGCTCAGTGGTTAAGAGCATTGCCTGCTCTTCCAAAGGTCCTGAGTTCAATTCCTGGCAACCACATGGTGGCTCACAACCATACACTAAAGCTTTGGATTGTTTAAAGATCCTTTTTAAAAGTCAGGAGAACACTTACCTTGCATAGGAACTGAGTACATCTTGAACACAGCCTCGTTATGGGGAAAGGTGTCAACAGTGACAGACAAAGAGCGTTTTGATCTTCAGCTGTTGGTTTGTTCTTGGGATTGGCAGAGGACGAGAGACTGAGTTTTGTTAAGCTTTGCACGTAGAAAGTATTTTCCTTTGGGGAAAAAAAACCTTTCATTGTAACATGATATAAAGGAAATAGTACCTTCAGCCCTAACTTTTAGAAGGCAGTCTACATTTGGTATCTGGAAACCAAAATTGTCTTCTATTATAATCGATGAAAAGCAAGTGGGAGTTTATAAGTGATTTTTTTCTTCCCGAATTCTTTATAACACACTAAAATAGGTGTTTATAATGAAAGTCCACTCAGTTCCCCATCTAGCTAATTCTGTCCTGGTAATTCCCTTTGGGCAACAGCAAGTGTCACTCTCTTTAGCTTTTGCATAATTAATATTGAGACACAGATATCTGTCTATGTATTATTGGGGACAGAAGTCAGGAGAAAAAAGAAGGGGAAAGACATTGGTGTCAAATGAATTATCTAATACGTTTTCCCACCAGAGGGAAAGATAAATTAAATGTGCAATAAAAATTTAATAGCGAACAGTGATTGCATATAGGAGCCCTGATAGAAATAAGCATAATGGCATAATAAATTTTCTTGCGTGAGGAAAGATTATTTGGCGCTTTAAGCTTTTACAATTCTTGTAAATCTTATCCGTTTGTTAGCAATTAATAATATTAAATTGCTTCACATCTCCCTAGATAAACATCAGCAATCCTTCAAGTTGTTGGTGAAGACATGCATAACCTAGTGCATTCCATCATGGAACTTTCTAAAATTTCCGAGATGTTAAATAGCTCTGTTCCAAGGAGAAAGAGGAGCAGGTTCTTTTCTGTTGCTGACATAAATACAAGTTTTGTTGAGCCATACTTTGTGTTAGGCAGAAACAACTAGCAGTCAATAAACATCCATTTAGGGAAGACTGTGGAGGTGGTTCAAAGGGGAAAGTTCTTGACCCCAAATATGAGAACTGGATCTCAGATTCCCAGAAACCACTTAAAAATCAGGCTGCCTGCTTGGAATCCCAGAGCTCTAGAGGAACGCAAGGAAATTCCCAGAGAAAGCTGTCTGACAGCTTTCAAGGCAGACAGTCAAGCTCTGTGTCATCAAGAGACCCTGCCCTGATAAGTAAGACAGAGAGTAGCCCAGGACAAAATTCTGAAGTTAACCTCTAGTTTCCAAGTGCATAAACATGAATGTGCCCACGCACATGAAAACATGCATATGCACACTCTCACATACACACACCACATCTATTTCTACCTTCTAAAGAACAGGCTTATTTTCAGGAATTGCCCAGAGGAATATGACATCCCTAGTCCCCCATCCCTTGTGTAGCTGTGTGATTCAACTCCAGCAACGTTGACAGGAAATGACCTTTTCATGTCAGCCAAGTTTGAAGAATAAGGGTGGATTCTCCAGGATTTTTCAGTTTCTATAAGCTTGCTGAGCAGTAAAACAAAATGCTGGGAAGGAGAGAAAAGAGACATGTTGAAATAAGCTGGCCCCAAATCTACACAGGAGAGATGTCTTCACAAACAAGTCCCCAGACTTGGTTCCATGTGTAAAATATAGAGTTCTGCATTTAGTCATTATAAACAAATAGACCTTAGATCTTTTTGTCACAACATTTTGCCTGGTCTGGTTAAAATAATTGTATTCTTACAGGCTATGCGATATGCATAGATAAAGACAGTGTACTTCTTACCAAAAATAAATGAATAAACAAACAACAAATAAATAACAATCTTACCTTAGTTGCAGAGACTGAGAGTGGGCTCAGGATGTAACTGAGGTGAAGAGTGCTACCTACCTTGCATGAAGCCCTCAGTTTGAACCCAGGATAGCATAAAACTGTGAGTTTTTGTAATGTTTGCCTAAAATCCAAGCATTCAGGAGAAATCAAAAGGAGACTCAGGAGTTCAGGGCCATCTTTAGCTACATAAGAAATCTAGGGTCAGCATGGACTACAGAAGATCCTATCTCAAAAAAATAAGTAGAAAACAAATAAGAATTCAGGCATACATGCAAGCAAGTTAAATAGCTGTCATGCATGTGACATTATACTATTTTAAAGATGACAGAGGACAGAGGAAGAGTCAATGGACAATAACTGTGACTGGCACAATATGCTAAGAGTTCTAAAAACCATTTCTCTGAAAACTATCTCTAAACAAAATGGTGGGAGTTGCTCCTAATAGCTTCAGATGGTGATAAATAACACTTAGGATGAAAAGTTGGGATGTGGTTCAGCAAGTAAGAGCACCTGCTGCCCATGTATACAGATTCCTAAGACCTTACCATTTTCTGATAACTTCCTCAAATTCTTTCTTCAAAGACTTAAAGTTCTTGTCAAATAGGTCTTTCACTTCTTTGGTTAGTTTTACCCCAAGATATTTTATGCTGTTTGTGGTTATGGCAAAAGGTGATGTTTCTCTGATTTCCCTCTCAGCTTCTCTATCATGCGTATATAGGAGGGATACTGATTTTTTTGAGTTGATCTTGTATGCTGCCACATCACTGAAGGTATCTATCAGCTGTATGAGTTCTCTAGTAGAGTTTTGGAGTCACATATATACTTGTGGGAAGGGGCTTCTTGTTCATCCCAGCCGTCCAGAACCAAATAATCACACAGAAACCATATTATTTAAATCACTACTTGGCTCATTAGCTTTAGCTTCTTATTGGCTAACTCTTACATATTAATTTAATCCATTTCTGTTATTCTGTGTATCACCTTGGGGCTGTGGCTTACTGGCTGAAGTTCCAACATCTGGCTCTGGCAGGACTACATGGCTTCTCGCTGACTCTGCCTCCTTTCTCCCAGCATTCAGTTTAGTTTTCCCACCTATCTCTGTTCCCCTATAGCTCTGCTATAGGCCCAAAGCAGTTCCTTTATTAACCAATGATATTCATAGCATACAGAGGGAAATCCCACATTCATCCCAAAGATGAATATGGTATGTATTCACTCATAAGTGGATACTATCTATAAACAAAGGATATTGAGCCTATAGTGCATGATCCAAGAGAAGCTAAGTAATAAAATGAACCCTAAGAAAAACATATATAGATCCACCTGGAAAGTCGAAACAGACATGATTGCCTGACAAAATTGGGAGCATGGGAGTGGGGGAAGAATAGAGGGTGGAAGGGGAAGAGGAGGAAAAAAGGTGCATGAGGAAAACTTGAGGGAATGGGATAGTCGAGATGGAGGAAGGACAGAGATGAGAGCAAGAAAAGAGATATTTTGATTGAGGGAGCCATTATAGGATTATCAAGAAACCTAGTTCTAGAGAAATTTCTAGAAATCCACAAGGATGACCCCAGCTAAGACTCTAAGCTATAGAGAAGAGGGGGACCAATCTTCATTTGCCTTATAATCAGACTGATGAATATCTTAAATATCACCATAGAACTTTTATCCAGCAACTGATGGAAACAGGAAGAGACCCACATTGAGCTCCCAAAGTCCAGTTGAAAACTGGGAGGAATGAGAATATGAACAAAGAGGTCAAGACCATGATGGGTACACCCACTGAAACAGCCTACCTGAGCTAATGGGAGCTCACCAACTCAAGCCTGACTGGGGAGGAACAAGCATAGGATCAAACTAGTCCCTATGAATGTGGTTGACAGTTACATGGATGGGACAGACTGAGGGACCACTGGCAGTCACCAGGATTTATCCCTACTGCACGTACTGGCTTTTTGGGAACCTTTCTCTTTGAATGAATACCTTGCTCAGCCTAGATATAGTAGGGAGGGCCTTAGACCTTCCACAAAGCAATGTGCCTTAACCTCTCTGAGGATTGGATAGGGGTAGAGTGGGAGGGTATGTGGAGAAAATGGGAGGAGGGGAGGGAGTAGGAACTTGGATTGGTATATATAATGAAAAAAAAGATAGCTTGTTTTTTTTAAATAAATAAATAAAAAGATTCCTAAGACCCACATGAAAAGCAGGATATGGCCTTGCATGAGTCTGAAACCCCAGCTTTGTAGGAGGCAGAGACAGGAGGATTGCAGGGTCTTGCTGGCCACCAGTCTAGATCTAGATTCAGTAAGAGACCCTGTCTCAAAGGAATAAGGTGGATCAATAGAGCAAGATACTTAACATCTTCCTCTGGTCTCTGCATGTTTACAGGCATAGGTATTTACATAAATACATGTGTGTACATAGCCACACACAAAAATGAAATCATTTTTAAAGAATATTTCCCAAGTCCCTACTGTTCCTGACCCTCTTAGTTGTGTCACAGTGCTCAGTGACAGCTATTCCAGAGCTTCTGATTAATCTGTATGTGCAAAATTTACTTTTTATAACAATGACTACATTCTCTTATGTACCAGATTGGTCGCAAACTCAGTACATAACTGAGAATGACCTTGAACCTCTGATTTCATGCTTCCATCTCCTGCACACTAGGATTAAAGACGTGTCAATGTGCCCAGTTTTATGACATGCTGGGTTCAAACACAGGACTTCATGTATGTCAGACAAGCTTTTGCTCACTAGACCATTGCACTGCCCTTGAGACCACATCTTGTGGTCAATAATTTCAATTTCCTACTTAGTTGAAATGGTTTCCATTTTATCTACGATGTTTATAAGTTCCAGTTAAAAGAGGTTCAATGCAAATCACAGTACAAATCAGAAGAGTTCCAGAAATAAGCATGATATATTCATATGATTTAAAAGATATTTGTGGAGGGTTTTTGTTTTCTTAGATACAATGCATATAATGATGATCATGACAATGGGGTCCATGGCCTTTGGTACTTGTGCAATAATGAGGCTCCTTACAAGAGATGATGTCATACTATATGCAAAAATATCTGGGTACATGAACCTAGAGGAGACTCAATGTTAAACAGATAATTGCCTTTAAAATGTAAGGGTTTCTCCTCTTGGAATATAAAGGGAGGGTTTGGACCTATTTCTTATAGATTCAGTCAACTGATAAATCCAAGTGACTATATTCATGTCTGGTACCTGCTGGCCACACAGGAAGTGTGGTTTAAGTGGACAAGTGAATGTCAGTCGGGGCTTAGGGACTTGAGTCAGCCAAGCTCTTCTGCAGCCATGAAGAATGGTAGTCAACAATAGCCCCCTTTTCCTGCAAATCCTTGAGGAGAACCCACATCTCTCAGTAAGATATGAACTGGTTAGAAGCTATAAGAAGGAGGATCTCACCTCTATGAGAAGTCAGGAGCCTGAGAAAGTGGCTCTTCCTGGGAACCATTTGCCACAAAAGCATGAAGGTATGGGTTAGTATCCTCAGCACTTACAGAAAAGTCAGGAGAGGTGGTCCACATGCCTTAATCCCAGCATTGAGGATGTGGAGATAAGTGGATTCCTGGGGCTCACTGTCCAGCCAGTCTAGCTAAAGCATCAAACCCCAGGTTGATTGGATGGCAGTGTGTCACAAAATAAGATAGAAAGTGATCGAGAAGGATACTTGACAGTAACCTCTAGCCAGTATATGCAAGCACATAGGAGCACACACACTGACATGAGCATGCATCCTAATGGCTTTGCTGTTTGTTTTATTTGTGTGTGTACACCTAGGCATGTGTGTGTGTGTGTGTGTGTGTGTGTGTGTGTGTGTGTGTGTGTATGAATGAGTGTGCATGGGCATGGCAGCCAGAAGTCAACCTCAGGAGTTATTATTCATCAGTAGCTTTTGTCTGAGACAGGGTCTCTCACCGGTTAGGCTGACTGGCCAACAGTTCCCAGTGGCCTGTCTCCTGTCTCCACTGCCCAGTGCTGGTATGCAGTGTTAATTTTAGGGACCCAAGTATTTTACTGAGACACCACCCCCTCCGGCTTTTGCAATTTACAAAGCAACAACTTTCCATATATTTACACCAGTAGTTTATATCTAAATCAAAAATTAAAGAAAACCCAACATCCTGCCTCCCTAACATGATTATGTATTTCAAAGACTGTTGTTCTCAAAAATTCTTACCCACGTCTCAGAAATAGGCTCTTTAGTCAGGATATTTCCAGCCATGTAAATGTTTCTTTATTTCCCTACTTGCCAGCTACCAAATTCACTATGTCACTTCATGGCTCCTCTTGTTAAAGGGCTTATCTATGAAGTTTGCAATAAAACCAAATAACCATGCTGTCACCCAGTGTTAGAAAAATGATCAGTTTGTTTATAATAATTTCAGGCCACTTAAAATCAAAATGTCTCATAATCTCTTCAACAGTGTGAAATCTGAGTTGTTTTTGCTTGCCTGTTTTGTTTTATTATAATTCCCTGATACATAGGTAAGTCATTTGCCCTTGTATATTTTAGTAACAGGTTTTTTTCTTTTGTGTGAAGGGTACATGTGAGCTCATGTATATGCATACACATAAGCCAGAGAGGTTAACACTAGGTTTCTTCTTATACCTCTCTATACCTTATAGTTTTAAGGGTTTCTCTATAGTTTTTAAAGTATGTATGTATGCAGCAGAGGCAGAAGTCTGTGCACTGTGTATCTGCAATGGCTATTCTTGGTTGTCAACTTGACTATATCTGGAATGAACTACAATCCCGCAATTGAGGACAGATGTGATGTAGATCTTGAGGCTGGAAGACACACCTTTATTCCAGATCTTGAGGCAAGATGGCACATACCTTTAATCTGGGCCATACCTTCTGTTGGAAGCCTATAAAAGGACAATGGAAGAAAAAATGTTTCTTCTTTGCCTTTTTGCCCTTGCTGCCAGCACATCCATTCCTTCACTGGCA
>JAQHUG010000071.1:3540564-3565186 GCA_028555095.1 Dicrostonyx torquatus | reverse complement strand
CACACACACACACACACACACACACACATATACAAACATACACATGGGAATAAGAAGCACACACATGGGGGAGTAAAAGCATGGATACTGATTAACAGAAAAAAGAAAAATTTCAAAGAGAGAGAAGAATGAGAGAGGAGGGTACTGAAATTGACCAAAGTTTACTATACAAGTCTCTGAAAGCAATTGTCAAGTGGGAGAAAGAAGCACAAAGAGAAACAAACAACAACAAAAGTAGAGCACCAGCAGGAATCTAAAGACCAGGACTGGATTTATAGAGACTGGCAGAAATAAACAGCGATGACATCTGAATTGCTAGCATTGTTAATGCTCATTTCTCTTCTCTTTCCCTTCCTTCTATTATCTCTTGCCTTGTATAACCTGTGTAAACTGGAGAATGACTGCTGGAGAGACACTAACAACCACAACTCAAGGCTGCACAAATTATTTCTGAACTAAGATATGAAATGCTCCAGACACAGGTGCATTGTCAGAGCTTGTACAGTGTGCATGGAGCTTGAGGCATCAGCTCCTCATCCTGACAAGTCTCAGTAGAGTAGCCACAACTGTGTCACAAAAACAGTGTGTACAAGGCACCATGACTCAAGGTGCCAGAAGCTCACACTTGCAAGTTATGTGATTTTAGTATAGATGGTAGGATTTATTAAATTTTACTATCCCCCAATATTTACTCCAGAGAATTTTATTTAATCTACCTGTTCACCGTATAACAGAGACTGCTATAAAAGCATGCCAATATGTACTTGATTGAGTAAATCATAGCATTTTCAAGAAACCTAGACTGAGGGCCATTTTTGAAGCATTAATCTAATTAATATTATCAATAAAAACCAGGAGTCAGATATCAGGGTAATAACCTAAAAAGTCAGAGAAACAGAGAAGCAACCACCAGTGACCTCTTATCTCTCTGGATCCTCTGACCAAAATGGGATGAGATCCTGTCTCTACCCCACCTTATCACTTCCTGTTTCCACATTCTGAGTGCTGAGATTAAAGTTGTGAGCCACCACCCAGCTTCTATGGTTAACAAGTGGCTAGCTCTGACCTATGATCACAAGGAAAGCTTTATTTGTCAGAACACAAATAAAATATCACACATTTCCATTTCCCCCTTTTTGTTTAAATAAAAAGTGAAGATTGTAACTAACATAGAAAAACTGTATACAGTAAGTACAATAACTATATATAATTACCTAAGGAAACAATTGTATTAACAATGTCTAGTTCATATGCATTTGACAAATTCAGAGAAAATACTTCATTATCTTCCCTATATTGGTTAGTCCAAAGTATTGTACTAATTCAATTTCTATCCTAACTCATTTTCCCAACCCAAAACTATCTTTTTATGTTTCTCAACCTTATATACTTTACACCACTTTTATGAATTTGTTGACAAGGAAAACTTCAAAGCTCACTATTAGGCATGGTCATGATTCACTGAAGAAAAATTAAGCATTTCAAATGTCATATACAGCAGATATTAAAGAGATTAAAGGACTATAATTTGTTGTGTAAATCCAGAGTACAAAAACTTAATTCCTAGTTACCTAATAGAGACTCAAACCCAAAATCATGTATAGGAAGCTAGATGAAGCCTTTTCCTAGAATTAGTACTCTACATAATCATTAATATTGTTACAAAAGTTAAATATATGTATGCAAATATATCAAAATTTATAAGATTAATATATAACATATTTTGAGATACTTATAGCTTAAGAAAAGTTTTACAGAGTCAAAATAAAACAAAGGAATTATGAGATTAGTGTCAGTAGAATAGAATAATCCCTTAATTTTAATTTTTCTTCTATCATATATTAGATGACTCTTCTGACATGGGACAGAATTTTGGTTCTCTCCTCTAAATATAAGCATGCTTTCTAAAGTAAAATCCAAACTCTTCCTTTTCTGTTCTAATAATAAGAACATTGTTTCTATGAACTGTCTAAAATCCCTTTTTACATGACCTTGTTTGCCACAATGAAAACACCTAACATTTTGATTTTTCTTCAAGACCCTCAAAATCACCTGTCCTATACAATTATCATCATGGTTAACACATTCAATATCAACTATATCTCAGACCCATTCCTCTATGGGTGTTGATCTTGCCTTTAAAGGCCTAATTATACTTTTTAATTGTGAATTAGCATTTTCCAAAACTAAAGATTAGGGGGCTGGAGAGATGGCTCAGTGGTTAAGAGCACTGGCTGCTCTTCCAGAGGTCATGAGTTCAATTCCCAGCAACCAGGTGGTGTTTATAACCATCTGTAACGAGATCTGGTACCCTCTTCTGGTCTGCAGGCATACATGGAGGCAGAATGTTGTATACATAATAAATAAATAAATCTTTAAAAAATGCTGCTGGATTAATCCAACCTATATATAAAAAAACCAAAGATTAAATTATTATTTGTTTAGCTTCTGAATTTGGTATCATTCTATTTATAGCTGAAGTCAATCTTTAAAAAATCAACAGTTTCTTTTAAGCCCTTTATAACTTTACTAAATTACTCTATTCTCTTTCTGTTTTCTTCAATTCTGTCCCAAGTATTCAAAGCTGTTGCATGGCACAGAGCAAAGGTGAGTCATCATGTAGAGACTGTCTTTGTAGATCAGCACAATTTCCTTCTCTAAAAAGATAGTTTTGGGAAATTTCAATACCTTGAATCATGTTGAAGCATTGTTCAATGGTCCTAGACTCATCTTTCCACCAAGTGATGTGGGATTCCCCTCTGTATGCTGTGATTACCATTGGTTAATAAAGAAACTATCTTGGGCCTGCACAGGGAATAGAGGTAGACAGGGAAAACTAAGCTGAATGCTGGGAGAAGAGAGGTGAGTAAGGAGAAGCCATGTAGCCCTGCCAGACACAGATGGCTGAACTTTACCCAGTAAGCCACAGCTTCATGGCAATACACAGATTAATGTAGATGGGTTAAATTAATATGTAAGAGCTAGCTAATAAGAAGCTAGAGCTAATAGGCCAAGCAGTGATTTAATTAATACGGTTTCTGTGTGGTTATTTTGGGTCTGAGCTGCCGAGAGGCCTTCTTTGCAGCAACCAATTCCTCCACTGTAATTGAAGACCAGGCTCCAATACTTCTGTAACCAAGTCTCTCCATTCTTGAAGGATTGCTCTATTATAAGTTGATCACAAGTTTAATGTCTGCTTCACAAAAGGTGAATGTATGCCATATGAGACTATCACTTTCTTGAATCTCCTTAAATCTAACATTTCCACAGGAATTCAATCAGCTCTTACACCACCTTGGAAATATCTATTGTTTGGGAATTCCTGTAAGGTTACTAGATAAATTAAAGTTGGTTATTTTAAAACCTTGGCCTGTTCCTCTATAATTTTACAATCTAATGATGAGGTTAATTCCTCTTTAAATTTCTCTTCCTTTGTCTGAATATTCCTTAAGGCTTGTAACTTATCAGCCAAAATGGCATTATTTTCTCTAGTAACTTCATCTAAGGCCTGTATCTTGGCACTCATCTCAATCAACTTTTTAAAGGATAAAACAAGAGTTATCAAACCCATAATGTTTATAACTGACATTATGTAAATCCCATCAAAGTTAATTATCCCCTTATTTTATTGTTCCATTTTTAAACCATACATTGAGACCTAACTCCCTCTATCGTAATATAGTTTCCCATTTCTTTTAAGATGGAAAACTTTATTTTTTAACTAATTCCCCCCTTTAAGAATTCCCAGTCTCAATAAATCTGCTGACAGAGAACACAAGCAGGCATAGTCTGCCCGAGGACAGCTGTAGCTGCTAGCATGTAACTGTGAGCTGAGAATGTGTGGCAGTCATAACAATAGTAGAAGCTTGAGCAGGTATCAAGAGAAACAGAGGAGCAGCTTCCAGCCACCCCTTACCTCTCTGGATCCTACGACCAAAAGGGAATAAGATTATGCCTCTACCACACCTTATCCTTCCTGTCTCCCTCCTGAGCATTGAAATTAAAGGCGTGAGCCACCACCATGCAGTTTCTATGGTTAACTAGTGGCTAGCTCTGCGCTATGATCACCAGGCAAACTTTGTCAGAACACAAAATGTCACACAACACATTTTGCATCCATTTTTGAAAAGATATGGTTCATATGTCTCTTCGTTATTTCTTGGGACTGTATATGTTTGTTTGTGCATGAATATGTAGGCATACACATGGAAGCCAGAGATATCTATCCAGAGTCTTTCTATATTGCTCTGCATTTTAGTTTGAGAGACAGAGTCTTAAGTCTTTAGGTGGATTACATTTCGGCCTTGGCTTACTCCTATGTCCCTCACTGAGAGGTAAGCAATCCCTGATATAGAACCCTAATCTATCTACTGTCAATCAATATAAAGAGTAAAGTATCCATGAAACCTAGTGGAAGATTCTTGGACCATGGTTCCTACTGGCCAAGAAGGAGGATTCTTACTTATATTTAAAAGAAACCCTTCAGACTGATGGGGGAAGAAAACACATAATTAAAATACTACCCTTGCAGCTAAAAGTGTAGCTCAGTTGGTAGAATGCCTTCCCAGTATGCACAAGACCTTGGTGTCAATTCCCAGCATCACTGGATGTGATGGTGTACACCTGCAATCCACTTGGAGGTAGACTCAGAAGGACCATAAGACCTTGTTCCAAAGGAATAGAAGAAAATAAAATTTAAAAAGAAAAATTTAGGAGTCACAGTGCTGGGCAAGTGGTGAAGTACTTGCTGTGTTAGGTGAGGACCTGAGTTCAGATCCCCAGCACACATGTAAAAAGTCCCATGTTCCAGTGTATGCTTTTAACTCCAGTACTGCTGAGGTAGGGAAGGGAGGTTCCCTGAGGCTTGCTGATCAGCCAGTCTAGCTGAGACAGTGAATTCTAGGCTGAGTGCGAGACCAGTTATCCAAATAGGGTGGAAAAGGAACTTAGGAGGGAGAACCACTGCCATTGATCTCTGAAGTACACAGACATGTACACATTCCCACACCCATACACAGTTGTGCACACGCAGCCAGGTTTGGTGGTGTACATATTTACTACTGTCACTTGAGAGGCAAAAGCAGGCAGATTTCTGTGAATTTGAGGCCAACTCCATAGTGAGTTCCACAAGAGTAATGGCTACATGGAGAGACCCTGTCTCAAAAACAACACATGTGTGCCCGCACATACACACACTCCAAGCAAACAACCACTATTTGGACTTTGATAGTTCTTTGAAATAAATTTGTCCTTTAAGAGCATTCATTTGCATATTGACAAATATTGCATGCATAACTCATTATTTAATCTATACGAATGCTTACTGCACATATATATTTCTGACATCTGTGGCTAAATTTAGGGATTCTTCTGCTCAATTGGAAACCCAAAGACTCAAATTGTCATCCCAGCATTGATGCTTCTAGCTAAAAGCTAAGCTAAGAAATTTAACATCTCTGGACTAACTTTCCTTTCTTCGCCTTATTTTACCTGTAAAATAGAGCATCTGAGGGATGGTTGCACAAAATTTAATGTTTCAATAAACTCCTTGGGTGAAGCAAGGCAAACATACATGCCAGATCCCTCAGATTGAATTGGGTTTGGTTTTTCTGCCAATGAAAGAATTAAACGGCAGAAAAAAATATCTTGTGTTTGACTAGTAGCTTCAAGAAATCTCAAACACAGTGCATGGCAGCAGACAGAATCCACAGTTGAAGAAATGCGTTTGTTAGGAGTCAAGAACCACATACATGCAGCAGGCCCACAGAGAGAAAAACCTCAGCAATACAGGGAGGGGGCTCTGAATACCAAAACCAATCCAGTCTCTTCTCCGCGGCCAGATTTTTTTTAAGTCTTTAGGTGGTTTTCCTCCCCTAATTTAGTGATGGCCAGTTTAAAGGAAAATCGGGTTGCTCCTAGGCCCACAGCTGTGGAAGCAAGTGTTGATCCTGCCTCTTGCCTGCTGGAAGGAGCCAAAGCCTACAAGTCCTTTGAAGCTGCCAGGCTTTTGACTCCAGTCAGGAGGGTGAGAAACAAGGGGACCATCGTGGGATTTCACCACCTTTACTGCCTAACCATGGCCCCTCTCTTGGTCTGCTCACCAGGAGGTCTGTCAAACTCTGAATCTCTCAATTCCATGTAGTTCCAATATAATATAATTTCATCTTGAACTCTCAGTGTGATGCAGTCAGATTTCCCCCTCCAAATTATTCAGAGATCCTATCTGTGAAATAGATACCACTAAAAATGCAATTGTTCTTTTTTTTAATGAAAATTCCAAAGATTTCATCTGTTCATGCTATGATCTGTCTCTGAGTGGTGACTGAATAAGAACAGCAGCAGAGGCTGGGAGTTTTGATGAAAAACTCCTGGTAGAAAATCAGATGGGAGGAGGTTACGTCTTGTTCTGTTCCTGTTATCAGCTGTCCTTTTGGAGCAGAGACTGTCCTCCTTGATTTTAGTGGTGACCAGAAAGGCTCCTAATCAGTTGTTACTGTGGCTCACAAATTCCACTGGGTGCTTAAACAGTCACAGAACCTCTGTGTTTGTTAATGGATGGCTCTGCATTTCCTTCCCCCACAGCCATCATACAAACGAGAACCAGTCATACAGGGCATAAAAATAATGAATGGTCTTCACCCTGCTGTTAATACTATGTTGCCAACCAGATGAGGTATCAATCTAAGTTAATTACCAATTTCACATTCCCATTTTATCCAACAGTTAAAAGGATGAATGGATCTCTGTAATTCTCATTGTATTTCTACCCACATATTTTTAAATCTCCCCAGTGAGCATGTCTCCACAGAATGGACATCCCATCCTGTTCTCTTTGGGAAACTGGTCTAAGCAAAAAAATGCAAGGGCTATGTTTCCTAGCAATAGGAAGTTTGAATTAGCAACAACTCCTCAGATTAAAAAAAAATGCTGTGAAGCCCAGTGGCCCGAGTTCCATTCTTGGAAATCTACATGGTGCAAAGAGAAAATCAACTCAAGGAACACTTCTGCATTGCTGGTGGGAATGCAAGCTGGTACAGCCCTTTTGGATGTCAGAGTGGCAATTCCTCAGAAAATTAGGAAACAACTTTCCTTGAGACCAGTAATACCACTTTTGGGAATATATCCAAAGGATGCTCAATCGTGCCAACAAGGACATGTGCTCAACTATGTTCATAACAGCATTTTTGTCATAGCCAGAACCTGGAAACAACCTAAATGCCCTCAACTAAAGAACTAATAAGGAAACTGTGGTACATTTACACAATAGAGTACTACACAGCAGAAAAAAAATGACATCTTGAATTTTTCAGGCAAATGAATCAAGCTAGAAAACATCATTTTGAGTGAGGTAACCTAGACCCAGAAAGACAATTATCATATGTACTCATTCATAAGTGGTTTTTAAACATAAAGCAAAGAAAACCAGCCCACAAATCACAATCCCAGAGAACCTAGACAACAATGGGACTCTAAGAGAGACATACATAGATCTAATCTACATGGGAATAGAAAAAGACAAAATCTTCTGAGTAAATTGGGAGCATGGGACCATGGAAGAGGGCTGAAAGGAAGGGGAGAGTCAGGGAGGGGAGCAGAGAAAAAATGTAGAGCAAGCTCAATAGAAATCAATTAAAAATAAAATGAAATTAAATATATTTAAAAAAGAGAGAGAAAATCAACTCATGCATGTTGTCCTCTGAACTTCATATGCGCACCAACCACTTCATGGGCATCATATACACACAATAAAATTGTATCATACAAAGATAATTTAGTAAGGAGGAAAAAACACTCAAGAATAAGAGTAGGATAGTGTGTTGACGAAAGAGCCCGACAGTATGAGGCCAAGAGACTCATGATGGAACTATCCTGGTGGAAATGAAGATATTCTAACGAGATGCTTTCTATCTCTTCACCTGACCTGACTATCAGACTATTGAAACAATGGACCCCACAGGAATGTTGAATTCCCCCAGGAATCTCAGGCTGGGAGAAGGAAAAGGCACCAGCCTAAGGGGAACATGTTTCCAAAAAAAAGATTTTATATGGTTCTAACAACTACCAGAGCACCTTAACCAAGTCAAGTCCAATGATTGGTCCTTCTCCCCAATTAACTGCTGGGCAGAGCTAGCTCAGTGGGTAAAGGGCTTGCTTTGCAAGAACATGAATCTCAGCATCACCTCCAACATTCATGTAAAAATATAACAGATATGGGGTGTGCAATTTTAATCTCCAGTACTTGAGAGGCAGAGATAAGATGCTTGGGCCTCACAGAATGGGCCAGTCTCAAGTAATTGGTAACATCCAAGTCAATGAGAAACCCGCCTCTAAAGAGGTAGATAGAATTTCTAAGGATGACACCTGAGCTCATCCCCAGACCTCCAAACACAAGTATGTGTGGGTGTGCATGCACACACACCACACACGAATAAAAAATAATGAACTATCTTTCAATCCAATTTGAAACTGAGACATTTAGGCTAGTCTAAGTGTTTGCCCTTGCCTTTCTTCTTTTTCCCATATATTCTCCATAATTGACTGAGGATGGCTTGGCCAGTCAGAATCAATGCTTAAAGCTTGAGGAAATATCTGTTGTGGAAGAAACTGGACTATTGCTCAGAAACTCATTTGGAAGTTAATAATGGGAAAACCATTAATTGATAGTAACTGTTACATTTCTGATAATGTCCCTGAAGCTTTGTTAAATGTAATTCTGGTGGCCCCTTATCTACACTTGACTTCTGTAAAAGGTCATCTGCAAGCACTTAAAGAATCTGCTACAGGACCTATATAAAAAATCACGCAGAACCCTATATTATAGCATAGGTCTGCTGCAAACCAGTCAACTTAGCCACTCCTGTTTGAGATACAGCAACAGGGGCTGGGCAGTCAGTAACTTGTTTACCGTTCAAGTATGAGAATCCGAGTTCAATGACCAGAACCCAGTTTATAAAATGAGAATGGTAGTGCACACTTGTAATCCCAGTACTGGAGAGATGGAGTCAGGCAGTTACCTGGCATAATGCGAAAGTTTGAGATATAAACTGAGAGTCACTGTCTCGAAGAACAAGGTAGAGGTTGAAGATGGTTCATTGGCTATGTTGTCAGGTGTCCACCAGGGGAGACTACTCAGACAAGGGTTCATGCCAATAGGAAGTTTGAATTAGCCAGCTGGTGACTACACTGGGTGTTTAGAATCCCAGCATTGTCCCCAGTCATTCTCATGGTAGGCATTTAAGCTTACCTTGAGTAGACACCCCTCAGTTAGCAAGAAGAGTTAGCCAGAGCAGAATTACAGAAGCCATAGAGCAAAATCAGTACATTTAGGGGCTTTTGCAGATGATGAATTCTAATGAATTAGGTCTTCATTTTTCTTTTGGCAGGCCTTGCTGTGTGTGTGCTGGGTTTATGGCATCAGACTCCTGTGGCCATACACAGCAGGTTAATTCCTATAGTAGCAGTCGGATGACTTTGCAGGCCCCAGACACTACTTTGCTTGCTTGACCGAATGACTTAATCAAGTGTGCATCTTCTGAATTGTTACACTGGAGAAGAACCCGTTCCTTTGCATCCTTGTGCACATTACACTAGGGGTGTCCATCTACAACAGAGAAGAGGGTGGGGCCCACCTAATTCTAGATTCTAGGCTTTCCCATGCGCAGCAAGCAGTCCCACTCCCCTGTTGGCGGGGGCAGGCATGGTGGGCTCCACTGCAGCTGGAACTTCAGCCCTAGTTATTGGGGATAGACTAAAGAACTCAGTTGTCTGGAAGCCCAGTTAGATTCCTTAATTGAGGTTGTTTTTCAGAATTGAAGCAGATTGATCTCCTCTTTGTGGACAAGGAGGTCTCTGTATGACACTGCAAGAAACATATTATTCCTTTGCCAGTCAGGCAGGGATAGTTGAAGAGAATTTAGCCACAGTCAAAAATAGCCTTCATGAAAGAAAAGATGTTGAGAATCTAAGAACTGGTACAAATGTTTGTGTTCCTAATTTCCCCAGCTAACTACTCTACCTATGGCCAAGCTGGACCATTAATCCTTTCCCTCATACCCTACTTGTCCAACTTCCTGCTTGGCTATGTATTCATGCTAAGGAAGTGATATAACCCCCTGGCCCCAGATGAATTCATTTACAGTTGTCAGATTTGGCAATAGAGCTTGTTGTTTGACTAATTACAGTCCCAACATAAGCATAATATTGGTGCTTCATGTCAGGCATAGCCAGCAGCGCTAACCTATGTCCAGTTGAGAATGGTTAAAGAACTGATACACCTTCCTAACATCCCAAACACTGGTGCGGTAGCTCCCACTGCCTCCTGGGCCTTTATCTTTGAGGTTACCAAAGGAATTCCAAATTAGGGTTTCATATTCCACGGGTACTAAGATAGGTCAATTTGGGCTGATCAGCTGAAATATTCTAGACTTAGGTTTTATTTATTTATTTATTTTTTACTTTTGAGTAGTAAGCTTGTTGCCTGGGTCTGGACCATTATATCTGACTGCCCGGTTTCTACTGCTTTTCTGAAATGATTTTCAGCTTTCTGCCAGGCTCTAACCCTGTGGGTATGGGATTACATTGCCTATGACTGGGGAAGGTGATGATTGGCTCCTTTCTAGGACTATGAAGGGATCAATGTGCCTCCAGGAGGACTTGATTTCACAACCCTGCCAAACAGTGGTTTTTGCCTGGCTTCTGGCAGCACAGAGAGCTGTCAGTCGAGAAGGCATAGTGTTGTGTAGATCAGAGCCCCCTTTGTTCACTGGTGGACAGACAGCTCCAGGGCCATGCTCCTCCCCAGGAATGAGTGAACAATTCCCCAGGAGCTTTTGGATGCAGTAGTTTATAGAAATCTACCTGGAAAGTAGGTTGGGTCTCAATAGATCCATACCTAAGGCCCCAGCTTATGGGGATTTGGGGCCTTTCCCACGAGAATACAAAAAAGGCAAAACAGCACAACCATAATTATAGAGCCCCATAGGTTTTTTATTTTTATTGGGCCAGAGGCTGTGGCGACAACACATCTGTTGTTACATTTTGTAGTCTCCTTTAGCTAAGTGTGACACTAGTGTTCTTTATTGTTGTAGGCATGGTGACCATATCCTATGATCTTACCCTATGATTCTCATCATATCCTATGGCTCCAGGCTCCTGGTAGAGATCATTTCTAACTATATAAGGTCACCAAGCTGGAAGTTGTGGGCAGGCTCAGACACAGGCAAGGATGCAGCTTCTTGAGCCATGGGATGAATAGTCCAGGTATGTTGCAGGACCTTTAAAGATTTAGGAAAGAGTGGTTACTGATCTCTGCCTTATGAATGTCTCAAGTGGGGTGCATCTTGCCTTTAGGGAATAAAAGGTATGAGGCTGGCCTAATTACTATCAGTCTCAAGGATATATTTAGTCGAAGTTTCTTTCCATTTATCTTTTTCACCTGTCCTGAGCTTTGTGGCTTATAGGCACAATATTGTTTTTAACTACTGTTTTAGAACCTTTGCCAGATTTAGGGAAACTTTGGCAGTGAAGGTTGCACGACTTTGGATCCCAGGGAGAGAGGTAACCCAAATCTAAGAATTATTTTTTTAATCTGGAACATATGGGTCTGAGTAACTCAGCAGTTTTAGTTGCTACCCACAAGTGGGTGGCCTGGTAGAGTTTGGTGCCCATCTGTCTTCAGTAACAGCAGAGCAGAAGAGTCTCTTGTCTGGCAAGAACCATTTGGTTTCCTTCTGTGTATGAGTTAGACACTGGGGCAATTCGGGTTCAGGCAGGATGACCAAGACCTGGAGAGGTTCCAGTGCTGTTTCCTGGTGGCCGAGGCTGCTACTCAGTTCTATTGGGCCTCTGGAGATGTGTTTATGATCTTGTTTCTGGCTGAGTTGAGGAGCCCCGCTACTCTATGGGGGTACCATGAACATGGGTCATGACAAATGCATATCGACTGTCCATGTGCATAGTAATGGCCTTGCCCTTCCCTCAGTGAAGTGCCTGGGTTCACACCAGAAGCTCCTTGTGCTGAAGTCCCCTGCTGAGGAACCAGGCCTATACTGTCCCATCCAATGTGACAGTGGTGAGCCAGGCATAGCTGATTTCATCTTATACAAAACCACACCGGTGTAATCCCTCATGCCTCTCCAGATCTGAGGAATTGTACTATATCAGTCATTTTCAGGAAGTGTAGACTGCAGTGGCAATGGAGCTATGAGTGGAAGCAGAAAACTCCTGGCCCACCAGCTCCAAAGTGGAGCAGAGCCAAGGATGCTACAGCCACAGTAGCAGCCAGCATCTGCATGGGTCTTTCCCAGACTGTGAACTCTGATAGATGAGGTCTTTGTTCTTGTGTTGGCTGGTATTGCTGCCTACATTCTCAGTTTTAAGATCTGAATGGTATTTCCATCATGGAGTCAGTGTGCCAAGGTTGAGGGGGGGGGTTACTCAGATCTGCAGGGTCTTCATAATTAAGTATGCATGCTGGTCTTCCAGAGGAACAGAATTCAGTCTTCAGTACCCACAATTACCTGGTACTCCACTACTAGGGAATCTAATGGCCACTTCTGACCTTCTGAATGAATGCATGTATGTATATATGTGTTCAGGTACACACATATGCATGCATACCTACACGCAGGAACACACAAATAAGTATTTTTTAAAATAAAAGTTAGATAGATAGAAGCCTGAAGAAGCACACCTGAGGTTAATATCTGCCCATACACACACACACACACACACACACAGAGAGAGAGAGAGAGAGAGAGACAGAGAGAGAGAGACAGAGACAGAGACAGAGACAGAGACAGAGACAGACAGATAGAAAGAGGATGGGGAAGGAAGGGGGAGAGACAGCACAAGTGAGTCTTTTTCAGGGCAACGCTTTGGGTAGTAACCTGGACTTCTTCACCACTTTCTAAGGTAATGAACAGTTCAAGAGTCAGAGTGCCTAAGCTAGCAGATGCTAACCAGATGAGGCTTGCTTTCAATGAGCTCAGTCACTATTTTCCCAGCAATCTCTCTCACTAAAGGCTATCAAGAATATCATGCTGGGAGGTGGTGGCACATGCCTTTAATCCCGGAACTCAGGAGGCAGGGCAGGCAGATCTCTGTGAGTTTGAGGCCAGCCTGGTATACAGGGAGAGTTCCAGGACAGCCAGGACTGATACACAGAGAAACCCTGTCTCAAACATATGTGTGTGCATGTGTATATCATGAAGGAAGGAAACAGGATGTAGAGGAAGGTTCAGATTAGCATACAAAAACTATCAACACTCCTGCAACACACACACTTGCTCATTTGTCATTGACTATGTGTGTATCAAAACAGAGCATGCTCATAAAAAGTGCATGGTACATACAGGACACACAAACAGGTCCTAAGTTTCCAGCATGGGACCACTGCACCTTGACATTTCTCTACTTCCAGTCCCTGAAGTACTTTTCTCACTTAATAAATCCTATTTCTACCAGCATCCAGTTATCCTTGGTACAATTCTTACCTCTAAGACATAAAAACCTGGAAGTTCCTGTGTAAGGGGGATGAATATGATGAAAATCCATTGTATAAAAATTACCAAAGAAGAAACAAAAGCATTTTTAAAAGATAGATGGCACCTGAGGAATCACAGCGCTAAACGGCGCCCTTTGGC
Organism: Dicrostonyx torquatus; assembly: GCA_028555095.1. Taxonomy (NCBI): domain Eukaryota; kingdom Metazoa; phylum Chordata; class Mammalia; order Rodentia; family Cricetidae; genus Dicrostonyx; species Dicrostonyx torquatus. The sequence continues at coordinate 3,551,543 of JAQHUG010000071.1, read as the reverse complement.
CTGCACATGCTTTGCGCACATGCGTGCACAAATTCTATTGCTCCGAACCTCTACCCAGCTCCACTTAAGACTTTTCTTTCTGTCCGGAAAAATGTAGAAATACAATTAATCCTGCTGGAGACACCACATGCAAATCTGTGAACCAACAGAAGGAAATGGAGTTCCCACCTGTTCTGATTAAATCTCTAAATGATCCACTCCTTAGTCAATACACCATCAGTCAAAAGGATATTGACCCAGAGAGTGCAGGCAGCTGTGATCCACCAAAGCACACCCTTTCCTGCACTGTCTTCTTTAGGAGCAATAGAGATGATGGCAATGTGGAGAATTCATTGTCAAGAAGTTGTTTTATCATCTCCAGTATCCAATAGAGACAAGCAAACAAGCCACAGAAATAAATCAATTAACTCACTTTCAAAGGGAAAGGGAAAGAGACCCTCTTTTCTTGATAAGCACGACAGGACACCAGTGTATTATCCAATGAGTTATATGGCTCAAGTCTCCCTCTGAAAATTACTTGCCTTGGTGACCATGGAGCACCACCCGGAAGCTAACATTGCAAACCGAGATAAATTATTTCCATTATATACTGCTTATAGGAAATCCATCCCGAGTTGGCAGTGGTGAATGGCAACTCTGACAAGTACGGAGCTGCCAGATTTATTCAACCAAGTAGAACAGGATTGGGATTTTGGATTTCTTCTACCTGAGCTGTTGGGATGTGCGATCTCCTTCAAAGATCTTAGCCCAGTTCCGTGGATGCCCTGTGGAGACAAGCATCCATCACTGTGTTCAGCATCCAACTTCCTTCCTCCCTCTGCGTCCACTTAGTGTTTTGAAGTTTTATACTCATGGCCAATGGGCTCCTTCGTCTCAATGGAAATTGCTCTTTTGCCTAAGTAAATTTCTCAAGAAATATACAGCAAAATTATACATAAAACTGCCTGCTAAGTAACAATTCAGCTTCATTGAAAGAATCCCTCTTCTCTGTTGTCAGTCATCTAAAGCTAAAGGGAGGACATTTATTTCGTGCCCTACCTACGCTGGTTTCTGTTGTGTGAAATGTTTCCCCAAGGAGATACAAGCATTGCCTCACCCACCCACCCCCAGCTACAACAGACTAAAATACAACGGCACCAAAATTGACCTTGGGAAACAGTGAGTTCAATGGGCTTACTTACAGAGCATGGGTGAGGGGTAACTTAGAGGACTATGACTCGGTGAACTCCGAGCAGCTTGCCACCCAAAACTCTCCAGCAGCGGAAGTGATAACTTCCCATACCTGCACAGGTGGAGTCTCCCCTCCAGTTAATCTTCCATACTCTATATACTGTACACTTCCCAAGACCACAAAGCCAGGTGCAGCTGGGGTGGAATCATATACAGATGACAGTGAAGCATGGCAAGAAATGCCCGATGGCTCAGCTAAGGGCCTGAGAGCCTGTCAAATCAACAATCAATTAACTATCGCAACGGCAGAAACCTTCCACCCTCTGCATTGATTTGTTTTTGCCATGAATAATCACATCTCCTTCCTTGCATGGATTAAAAAGAGAAGGACATTTTTATTTAAATGGCTTCTGTTTTACATGATATAGAAATTGATTGAGTTGGTTTGTTTTCAAAGTGATGCTGACTGACTCCAGACAAACAGGGCTCTCTGGCCTGTCCTATGTTGGCATCACATTAAGTTCCTGATGTGGGAATGTCCTCCTGTATTCTGTATTACTCTCATTGGTTGAATAAAGAAGCTGCCTGGCTTGTAAGCTAGGCCAGCCCTTAGGTGGGAGGAGTAGACAGAACGGAAGTTCTGAGAAGAAAGGAAGTGGGTCAGTCGCCATGAGGCTCCCGCCGCAGATGGACGTACCTTAGAACCGTCCAGTAAGTCACCACCTCGTGGTAACATACAGACTTTTATAATGGGTTAGTTTAGATGTGAGAGCTAGCCAAGAAAAGGCTGGAGATAATGGGACAGGCAGAGTTTAAATGAATATAATTCTCATGTGGTTATTTCAGGCATAAGCAAGCAACCAGTGGCTGAGTGGGCCGGCTGGGAGCTGGGTGCTGAGAACACAACCTACACCTCTCCACCTATTTACAACAGTGCCCTTTGTAGAGCACAGCACAGCTCAGAAGAGATGCTCGTGTGGTAAGCTGGGATGACAGGCTAGGTTATGTGGCTCAACCGGTATCAGGTTCTGACCTGGGGAGAATTTCTGATCACCCTTTGCTTTTCAGTCTCTGTTGGGAGAACACAAACCTTCACTCCAATAGTTTAAACTCCAGTAAGCAATCAGTGAGGCTTCCTTTATCACTTGGCAAAAGAAAAGAAAGAAGGAGGTTGGGCCTTCCCCTAATAATTTGCATTTACAATGAAGGAAAATGACATCAGTTGAGGCAGGGGGCTTTTTCTATCAGGGACACAACCATTATTAGAGAGAAGACAAGGTCCTATGTCACAGTTTGACCTTAAGAGAAGGAAAGGGGTTTTGAGGTAAGACTCTCAAGGTGCTATATGGTCTGTAACCTCCTGTTTCATCAAGGCAATTATGAATAAAGAATTCTTCATCACAAAACCAGTATAAATAAGTAAAATTTTGCAATGTAGATGTTAAATATACTGTAGTATTTACTAACAAAATGGTCTAGCCACCCTAGCTAGACCTGGGGAAGAGGGGACACTTTTCTCCAGTGGTGCTGCCACTGGTAAGTTGCCCGAGCTCCAGGAAATGATCCCTGACCTTGTACATGCCCACCTCTCTAATTAAACACAGAAGGCTACAAAAGAGACACGGAAGTAGAAGGGGAAGCTGCTGGGAAGAAGAAGAGGTCCATAAGGAGTAGGAAGAGACAAGAGTGGGTAATGGTGAGAAAATAAAATCAAGATATATTATATACATGTATGTAATTGTCAAACAAAAATTTTAAAGTACTGAATAAAATATATCTGAGGAATAAATGCAGGCTCCTCTAGGAAGTACGTATTGAGTTAGAATTATATGGAGACGATGGTAAGACAGTCAGTGCTTTCTCATCGTATTTTGGACATTTAGTAGAAAACTGATAAAGAGCATCTCAAAGACCTATTTGTACTCCAGGGTTTATTGTCATGATATTTAAAACAGGCAAGTTAAGGGAATAACCTATAAATCTGTTCACAGACAAATGGACAGAATATGGTATATGTGTGCAATATTAAACACCTTTCATTGCTATAACGCAACACTCAAGGTTCAGTGCTTTTATAAAGAAGCAGTACTTAATTAGCTTACAGTTTGGGAGGGTAGATATTCAAAGAGAATCTCTACACTATTTACTCTTTGCTAACACCAAACTCCTAGACTTTTCCTTCTGCCAGCAAAAGAGTCTTAGAGAAATGCCCATTTCTTGGGATCCACTATTTCAATAGTATAATATATCAAAGGAGGGGCACACCCATCTCTTCTGAATACCTTTATTCCTACCAAAATGATTACCAAGTTTCCATCCTTTGGACCCTCAGAGTTCAAACCATCCCCAAACCAGAACACATACAATGGAGTTCTATGCACCTGTTAGAAAGAAATGGATCCTCTTATGTCTGACAGCCTGGATGAGCCATTACACTAATAGAAATAAGCCAGTGGCATAAAGACATATACAGCCAGAACCTCTGTTTCTGAAGTATTGAAAATAGTCAGACCCCAAGAATAAAATGTTAGGTAGCAGGGCCTGAGGTGAAACAGTACCACTCACAAGAGCAGTTAGTCTTAATCAAGTAAAATATTATAGTTGATCTTAATTGTTGACTAGACAGAATCTAGAAACATTTCTGAGTGTGTCTATAAGGGAGATTTTTAGATAGGGTTCATTGAGGTAGGAAAACCATCCTAAAAGTAGGAGATACTGTTTATGCATAGAGGTCCTAGACTGAATTAAAAAAAAAGCAACCTGAGTACCAGGACTCACCTCTGCCTGTATCCTGACTATATACAGTGTGACCAGGTACCTCATGTTCTTGCTACCAAGACTTCCTGTCACAGTGGGCTGTACCTTCAAACTGTGAGCCAAAACAAACACCAACTTCCTTAAGTTCCTTCTGTCATAGGGTATCTTATAGCAATAAGGAAAGGAGCTAATACACAGGATAAAGAAGCTCTAAGGACCTGCTTCATAATGTCTGTAATCAACAGTAGTATGGTTGGCACTTAAAGTTTTGTTAAGAGAGTAGATCTCAGGATCCTCCAAAGTCTGGAATGAAGTTTCTATGAAAGAGGATATTTTAATTCAAATATTGTGGTAACAATCTCGCATAAATATGTTAGTGTTCACATCATAATTCAACTTGCAGTTTATTCCAAAGTATATTAGTTTTCATCAAGCTTTTTGCTTTGAAATTTTTCAAAGACTTGGCTCCTTGCATATTGCAAAAACTGTAATATTTCAATTCAAATTTATTTGTAAATATTCCCATATGAAAGCCATAGTTATATAAGTCAAGACTAGAAGTTGGTGAGGTTGGCACTGATTTGTTCTGAAGGGGGTCCTACCAGAATGCTACCATATTTTAAAACTAGGGACTGTGAAGTTTTTCACTGAAGTGGACTTTGGGCAAAAATTTATACCACCAGGGAGTGAGAGTCAAGAGTTAAAAGAAATGTTTCAGATCCAAGGGTTTGTTTGGATCCGAACATGAAACAGCTCCCCAAGAGTAGGGAACAGGCTTCCACCAAGACCAGTAAAAAATAGACATACAGAGACCCAACAAGGATGCATTATGGATTCATGAGAGGGTGCCAGTGATCCCAAGAAGGAGTTTTAAAAATAAAAGCAGTTAGGCTAAGAATGCTTGCTTAGCATGCACAAAACCTAGATTCGATCCCTAGTACTGCATATACAGAGCATAATAGGGCATCGTTATAATCCCAGGTCTCAGGAGGTAGAGGCAATCAGATCAGAACTTCAACGTCATCATCAACTTGTATAAACTTGTATATCAAGTTTGAGGGCATCTTGATGTTTAAAAAAAAAGGAAAAGCAATTGAACTTGGTTGAAGGCATAAAAAGTCAATTTTTTATTCATTCAAAAATATTTTATAGGAGCCTTGGCCCTGACTGACCCTGGAGAGGTGAATGTCTCTATACCCCTGCCCCCAGAGGCACATACCATGCACCACCCCCACATATTGAAGCTCCAAGGACCTGGGAGCAGCCTCCCCATGCCCCCAACCATCCAGCACGGCATTTGCAACCACTGGAGCCTTGGCTCCATCTACATCTGGATAAACACCAGAGCTGCATCAGAGGCAGGACCTGTCCTGTACCTGGAGGAAGAGCAATCACCTAACCCGTAGGACCTACCTGCACGGATTGGAGGAAGAGATGAGTAGACAGCAGTGTAAGAATATATTCAACAACATAAAGTGAATATGACACCACCAGAAACTAGTGATTCTACATCAGGAAGGCCTAAACATCCCAACACAGATGTAGAAGAATAAAATTGCCTTAAAAATAATTTTATGAATATGATAGAGGCCCTTAAAGAGTAAATAAAAAATTACTTGAAGGAGTGGGGGAAAAGACAAACAAAATGTTGAAGGAAATAAAAAAAAATCTCTTAAAGAAAGCCAAGGAAATAACAATCAAAAAGGTGAAGGGAATGGTTCAAGACTTGAAAACTGAAATAGAGGCAACAAAGAAGAAACAAAGCAAGAGAATTCTGAAAATAGAAAATCTGGGTAAATGATCAGGAACTATAGGTGCAAAAATAACTAACAGAAAACAAGAGATGGAAGAGAGAATCTCAGATGTTGAAGATACTATAGAAGAAATAGATTCATTGGTCAATGAAAATGTTAAATCCAACAAATTCTTAACACAAGATATCCAGGAGATCTAGGAGATCTAGGACACCATGAAAAGACCAAACCTAAGAATAAATGGGAAAGAAGTCCAGCTCAAACACAGAAAATATATTCTACAAAATCATTGAAGAAAACTTTCCCAACTAAAGAAGGACATGCCTATGACAGTACAAGAAGCTTACAGAACAAACAGAATAAAGAAAGAATATTAAGAGATGCAAAGAAAAAAGGCCAAGCCACATGTAAAAGCAGACCTATCAGAATTACACTTGACTGCTCAATGGAAACTCTGAAAGCAAGAAGGTCCTGGATAGACATTCTGCAGACAGTAAGAGATCATGGATGCCATCACAAACTACTATATCCAGCAAAACTTTTAATCACCACATGTGGAGAAAACAAGATATTCCATGACAAACCAGATTTAAGCAATACCTATCTACGAATTCAGCCCTACAAAAAGTACTAGAAGGAATACTCCAACCCAAGAAAGTTAGCTACACCACAAAAACACAGGCAATATATAATCCCACATCAGCAAACCCGAAGAAGAGAAATACAGACACAATACCAACAAAAACAACAAAGACAAAAATAACAGTAACAAACTCTGGCATTAAAATCTCTTAATATCAATAGTCTCAATCTACCTCTAAAACAACACAGGCTAACTGAAAAAGTACATAAAACAGGATCCATCCTTCTACTGCATACAAAAAACACACCTCAAAGACAGACATTACCTGAGAATAGAGAGTTGAGAAAAGATTTTCCAGTCAAATGGAACTTAAAAAACAAGCTGGTGTAGCTATCCTACTATCTAACAAAATAGCCTTCAAACTAAAATTAATCAAGAGATAACGAAGGACATTTCATATTAGTCACAGGAAAAAATCCATCAAGATGAAGTCTCAGTTCTGAACATCTCTGTCCCAATTACAAGGGCACCCACATTTGTTAAAGAAACATTACTAAAGCTTAAATCAGACATCAAACCACACACAGTAATAGTGGGAAACTTCAACACCCCATTCTCACCACGGGACAGGACAGCCAAACAGAAACTTCACAGAAAAATAAACTAACAGATGTTATGACTAAAATGGGTTTAATAGACATCTATAGAACATTCCACCCAAACACAAAAGAGTATACCTTCTTCTCAGCACCTCATGTAACCTTCTCTAAAACTGACGGCATACTCAGTAACAAAGCAAACCTCAGCAGTTTAAAAACAATTGGAATAGCCTCTTGTATCTTCTCAGATCATCATGACTTAGAATTCAACAACACTAATTGCAGAAAGCCCACAAACTCATAGAAACTGAACAACACTCAACTTAATCACCCCTGGATTAAGGAATAAATAAAGAAAAAAACTAAAGACTTCCCAGAATTCAATGAAAATGAATGAATAACATACCCAAACTTATGGGACACTTTGAAAGCAGTGCAAAGGGGAAAGTTCATAGCACATAGTATACCTGAAAGCTCTAGAATAAAAAGAAGCAAACTCACCCAGGAGGAGTAGATGCCAGAAAATAATCAAATTGAGGACTGAAATCAATAAAATAGAAATAAAGACAATGATACAAAGAGTACAAAGAGTCAATGAGACAAAGAGTTGGTTCTCTAAGAAAATAAACAAGACAGACAAACCCTTATCCAACCTAATCAAATGGCAGAGAGAGAATATCTAAATTAACAAATCAGAAATGAAAATGGGACATAAAAAAACACTGAGAAATTCCAGAGAATCATGTCATACTTCAAAAACCACAAAATTGGAAAACTTAAAGGAAATGGACAATTTTCTGGATAAATATCACTTAACAAAATTAAATCAAGACCAGATAAGCAAATTAAATAGACCTAAAACTGCTAAGGAAATAGAAACAATTATCACAAGTCTCCCAACCAAAAAAGTACGGGGTCAAATAGTTTCAGCATGGAATTCTATAAGATTTTCAAAGAAGAATACCAATACTCCTCAAATTGTTCCACACAATAGAAACAGAAGGGGCATTCCCAAACTCCTTTTATGAGGCTACAGTTATCCTGCTACCCAAACCACACAAAGACACAGCTAAGAAAAGAAAGTACAGACCAATCTCACTCATAAATATTAATGCAAAAATACTCAATAAAATACTGACAAATCGAATCCAAAAACACATCGGAAAAATCACCCAACATGATCAAGCAGGCTTCATCCCAAAGATGCAAGGATGGTTCAATATACAAAAATCTGTCAATGTAATCTACCATATAGACAAACTGAAAGAAAAAAACCATATGATCATCTCATTAGATGCTGAAAAAGACTTCAATAAATACTGCTCCCATTCACGATAAAGGTCTTGGAGAGATAAGGATACAAGGAATATTCCTAAACATAATAAAGGCAATATACATCAAGTCAACAGCCAACATCAAAGTAAATGGAGAGAAACTCAAAAGTGACCTCACTAAAATCAGGAACAAGACAAGGTTGTCCACTCTCTCCATATCCACTCAATATAGTACTAGAAGTTCTACTTAAAGCAATAAGACAACAAACAGAGATCAAGGAGATACAGAAAGGAATTAATCAAACTTTCACTATTTGCAGGTGGTATGATACTATACATAACTGACCTGAAAAATTCTACCAGGGAAGTCCTACAGCTGATGAACACCTTCAGTAATGTGGCAGGATACAAGATTAACTCAATATATAATAATAATATGTTATTGTATATAGTAATCTTACTATATATAGATGTGGGCTAAGAAAGAATTCAGAAAAACATCACCTTCACAATAGCCACAAACAACAAAAAATGTCTTGGGTTAACTCTAACCAAACAAGTGAAAGACTTGTATCACAAGAACATTAAGTATTTGAAGAAAGAAATTGAAGAAAATATCAGAAAATGGAAATGTTTTCCATGTGCTTGTATAGGTAGGATCAACAGAGTAAAAATGGTAATCTTACCAAAAGCAATCTACAGAGTCAATGAAATCCCCATCAAAAATCCCAGCACAATTCTTCACAGACCTCAAATGAACAATACTCAACTTCATATGGAAAAACTGCCGGGATCTGGGGAGGTGATAGAAGTCCAGTGCTCTTATGTCACAGGAAAGGAGCAGGACAGTGCTGGACCCAAGACCGGGGACACTAGCCATGGAAAGAAAATCACTGTCTTGTTTCATCCAGAGAGTAAACTGTTTCCATTAGCATTCACGTAAGATGCCCCCTTTTTGGTTTCCTAACTGGCAGCAGGAGAGAGAGGGTGGAAGGCAGCCAGGAGACTCCTGTGTGACTGGATGGGCGCTAATGAAGGTTGACTGAACCTAGGCCTGTCTTAGTCACTGTTCTGTTGTGAAGAGACACCATGACCAAAGCAACTCTTACAAAGAAAAGCATTTAATTAAGGAGTTGCTTACGGTTTCAGAGGCTTAGTCCATTGTCATCATGGCAGGGAGCGTGGTGCCACACAGGTGGGCACTGTTCTGGAGCAGGAGCTAGGAGCTACATCCTAATCTGCAAGCGGCAGGCAGAGAGACTGGGCCTGATGTCAGCTTTTGAAACCGTGAAACCGACTCCTAGTGATGCATCCACTCTGGCAAAGCCATGCCACCTGATCCTTCCCAATAGTATATCCACTGGGAACCAAGAATTCAAATACGAAAGCCTTGTGGGCCCAGTCTCGTCCGAAGCACCACAGGGGCAGTAGAGACAGAAGTTACAGGAGCTCTTGTGTAAATCACTTGTAATTTTGATGAAGAGGCAAAGCCTACCCAACCCCACTGGTACCACACTGTGGTAACCCTGGTGATTTCTGTCACCTAAGACATTCCGACAGGTCTAAGTGTACCAGAGGAGAGGACGCAAGATGGCTCCAGCAGTTACATGGAAGATAACCCTTAGGCTTCTCTTAGCCAAAATTCACTATGGAAATACTATTCTCTTATGTTAAACAGTGACATAGAGTGAGTTGGAGCTGTGGCTCAGCTGGGAAAATGTTTGCCTAGCGTCCCAGCTCTGAGTCTACTGGGCATGCTGAGGCACGCTTGGAACCCTAGCTCTCAGGCAAAAGAGGCAGAAAGATCAGAAGTTCAAGATCATCCACAGCTACACAGGGAGCTTAAGGCTAGTTTGGGCTGCATGATACCCTGTCTCAGAAGCCAAGCAGAACAAGAGGATGTGGTGAGCAGCTCAAAGCATTGTAAGCTGATTTCTTTTGCATTTATTTGGCAAGAGATGCCTGAAACCCCAGAGCCAAACACACTGGGACTGACCTAACCACAGGAAAGGCGATGTTGCTGAATTGAAAGCCTGCATGAACTCACCATTTATTATTAATTTCACCATGGGCACCCAGGGCTTTGATATGGATGCCAGAGCTACCTGGCTGCTTTCAGTCAGCCAGCACAACCACAAGCTCTGCCTAAGAGCACTTAATTTTCAGGGAGTTTCTTTAGCAGCTTGCCCTCCAGCCCATCACTGTGGAAGGCCTCTGAATACAGAAACAAAGCCATTTCAGAGTGGATGTGGTGTGTGCTCTCAGCACAACTAGGGAAACAGAAAGGTCTGAGAGAAACAGGACTTGAAAAGCAAGTAAGAGTGTGTATGTATATATGCAAGAGAGTCAGGCACACCATGTGCCAACTCCACTTAAAACCTGCATCTTTTTGCTTATCCCAAACTTATGGCATTGTCTTTTTCAGTTAGTATATCTGTGTGTGCTTTATGAATGCCTTCCTCTTTGCTCCCAGCTTTTTTTTTATCTTATTTGTCTTTATTGTTAAAAGAAAAATTTACAATTACTCCCCTTGTCCAAGCCCTCCCACTCCCCCAGTACGCCTCCTCGCTCCCCCTGCTTCCTTAAGAGGGGGCAGGGTACCCTGTCCTATGGGAAGCCCAAGGCCCTTCCCCCTCCATCCCGGCCTAAGAAGGTGTGCATCCATATAGAATAGGTCCCCAAAAGTCAATACATGCAGAAGAGATAGGTCCTAGTGCCATTATCATTGGCTTCTAAGTCAGTCCCCATTGGCAGCCACATTCAGAGATTCCGGTTTGGTCATATGCTCATTCAGTCCTGGTCCAGCTGGATTTGATGAGCTCCCAATAGATCAGACACACTG
>JAQHUG010000071.1:3511143-3525834 GCA_028555095.1 Dicrostonyx torquatus | reverse complement strand
TTTCTCAAAACAACAAATCCTTAGACCCAAATTTTGGAATCAAGACACCTTTGAAATATATATGTTGGTTTAGCTTAGCAGCCCATACATTAAAATGTCTCTCTGTACTTAGCTCCTTCACAGTCAACAAATTTAAAGAAAACACAATAATAAACATAATCCAGACTCTCTGGGTATTTTCCATCTTTGTGTGGCTTATTTTATGTACTTCTTTTAATCTATGACTGTCTGTACTTTGTCTCTTTAAAGATTTTGTTTTATTTTTTAAAACTATTTACTTTTTATAACTCTCTATATTCTTTTTCTTCTTTCTCCCCAGCCTACTTACATTTTTTAAACACACTGTTAATTGTTTAGAGTTCTTCTATGTCTAAATCTGTCCTATTGTGTATCTGTAATCCTTTTCTGTGCAGGAGTGTTTCATAAAATGCTAAGCACTTCTTAAAATGCCAAGCAGCTTTGCAATTAGGACTAAGGCTGTTTGGCCTTTTGGCTCCACCCAGTTCAACATTTCAGAAGTCCATTCATTGCCTGTGAGAGCCATTCTCTTGGCCCCAGACCCAGGATTGGGTCGCAGCAGGTCTATGTTGTCATTAAGAAAGTTCTAGCACTCTGTTCACAAACCCCATTTAAATGCTCCATAGCTGGATCTCCCAAAAGAGTCAGAGTTCATACTAGTAGCACATCCCAGGAGGCCGATGTTTCAAAACTGCACAGGGTTTTTTTCCTGCTGCCACTGAATCAGGAAGACCTCTCTTAAAGGAGCTAGGAGCTACAGGACACTACCAGCAAACAGTGCAAGAAGCTGTATTAAACTCTGGGTTTGTGTGTGTGTGTGTGTGTGTGTGTGTGTGTGTGTGTGTGTGTCTAGAATTGCTTTTTAAGCTTTCTCAGGTGATACATGGATATAGCTAGCACACACAGCACCAGATTGTGGCCAGAGGTTTTTATTTCTCCCCTAACCTGGTCCCATAATAAACTCAAAGAAACTATATTATTTGCAATACTGTTTGGCCAATAGCTTAAGCATATTGCTAGCTAGCTCTTACATCTAGAATTAACCCATTTCTATTGATCTGTGTATTGCCATATGACTGTAGCTTACCATCAAGGTTCCAGCGCATCTGTCTGTGGTGGCTACATGGCTTCTCCCTAACTCTGTCTTCTTTCTCCCAGTATTCAGTTTAGTTTAGTTCTGCCCTGCTATAGGCCACAAACAGCTTCTTTATTAATCAATGGTAATCACAGCATACAGAGGGGAATCCCACATCAGAACAATAAGTGCTCTCACCACTGAGCCACCTTATCAGCTTCTCCATGATGAAGAAGTTATGGAAGCTTTTGATCCATAAAATGTTTCAAGCAGCACAAATTCAGCATAGGAGCCCTAATGATGCCATTATTAGGTTCTTCATATTGTCTGAGAGATGGCAACTGTGGGTACCAGTCCAGTTTTGTGCTATAATTGAGAGAAGAATAAAGAACCAATTCAGGTTTTGTTTTATTTAGCTACAAAATAAAAGCCTTGGAAGTCATTTCTTAACACAATTTTATGTAATATTATACCTAAGTATACACGTAGAGAACTTCTCTACTGACACTGAATACTCATAAGAGGCAATTTGGAACAAATTGAATCTCCCCCATTCAGAGTACTCAGAAGAAGCAGGATTTCTGATTTGGTGATCATATTTTACTATATTCACATGTATGTAATGAGATAGTTCAGGAAATCCTAGATATCCTTAGACTAACTATGAGATTCCTATATATTTTGTGGGTACTTGATCCACAAATATAAAAAGACTTTCAAACAATTTTTAAGACTAATTTTGTAGTGAAACACAGTTTAAGAATATTAATTTCTCTGTCAATAACCTATTGTCTGCCCATGTTCTATTGTCTGTTTGTGTCCTTTTGTCCACTTGTGTCTTACTGATGCTCAAAACTTTCAGATTTCAGAATATCGCAGATTTTGCATTTTTGGGTGAGGGATAGTAGACATATATTTGATATATAACAGCAATATTATTCTTGCATGTGTGTGTGTTCACCTGTGTGTTAGCACACATATTTATGCATGCATATACTGACAAGTTGGCATAGGTGTCTTTCTCAAAAGCTCTTCATCTTAAATATAGCAAGGGATCTTGATAAACCCAGAGATTGCTGCTTAGGCTAGTCTGGCTGGTAAGCTTGCTCTGGGGGTCCTGTCTTTGCCTCCCACCACTGGGTTTCATGCCATGCCATTGGCTTCTAAGTGGGTTCTAGAGATACAAACTACTTCTTCATGTTAGCAGGCCAAGCATTTTATCCACTGAATCATATCCCCAGTCCAACATTGCTCTTCTGATGCTGGAATGTTAGAGATTAATAGAAATGAAAGAAAAAAGCTAAGTGTTTGCAACCAACTATATCTGACCCCAAATGATATGATAGGAGGTCCTATTCCTTTGACCTAATAATTCTGTTTCTAAGCCCAAAGTGGTAAAAGTCTGTGTCAGACACCTGCCTCAAGATGTTGAGATAGGGAAAGGAGATGAAATGAGACAGATGCACCATGGCAAGTTACAGATTTGGTCAGAGCCCTAGCCTAAAACATTTCCAGTGTATAGTCACATGACCACTTTCCTGGGAGAATTTCTGGAAAGCTTGCACTTGCCATGGCCCAGCAGAAAGAGAAACAACATTAATCCAGATGTGTGTGTCTTTTGGCACTGATCCAAACTTCCCTCTGGGGCCTGTAAGAATATAGACACAGGCTGTCTTCTTGGAAGTTTAGACCATTGTATCCTATAAAAGACTTGGTCAAGCCAATGTGACAAGATTCTTAAACTCAATACAGCACATGGACATAAATGCAGCATTCTTTTTCTCAAAAGAAGGGACACTGAGATTGCCCCAAAGGCTAAGGCATCTGTGACCAGAGGTCATTCTCTAGAACATACATGGTGGAAGTAGAAAGCTGATCCCTGTGGGTTGTTGTCTGACCTCCATGTGTGTGCTATGACATACTTGTATACACGTGCACACACAAAAACATAGCTAAATGAAGGTATGAAACTGAAAGCAGAAATGGATGAATGTCCATTGATAAGGAAATAATAAAATATATTAATGTTCCCTTAACTTGGATAGATATAAAATAATGAATTACTTACATGATGTATTTATCCACTGTTGTAATAGGCAGGAGCAGCATGGCTTTAACTGGAATACACAAATTACACACAAACTGGATTCATTTAAATTACTGCCTGGCCCATTATCACTAGCCTCTTCTTGGCTAACTCTCACATCTTATTTCAACCCATTCTTTATAGTCTGTAAGTCACCACAAGGTAGTGGGCTTACCGGGAAGATTCAGCATGTCTGACCCTGGCGGCTTCATGGTGCCTCTCCCCTGACCCAATCTTCTTCCCAGCATACTGTTCTCTTTTCCCCACCTATCTAAGTCCTGCCCTATCAAAAGGCCCAGGCAGCTTTCTTTATTAACCAATGAAAGTAGTACAAAATATAGAAGAACCCTCCTACACCAATCCACAAATATATCCATGAATTATAAATAACTGCAGTTATATATAATCTACTTCAAAATTTTAAATTCTTCATGATATGTAGGTACATATATATGATATATAAAAATGGTCAGTGAGATGTGCATCAAATTGTTAGTTGTGGGCTGTAGAAACCACTTATTGGGTCTGTCTACTACTGTGAAGAGATGCCATGACCACAGTAACTCTTGTAAAGGAAAACATTTAATTGGAGTTGGCTTACAGTTTCAGAGTTTTAGTCCATCATTCCATTATCACCATGGTGATCAGCATGATAGTATTCAGGCAGACATGATGCTGGAGAAGGAGATAAGAATCTTCATTCAAATTCTCCGTCAGCAGGAGGAGAATGCCACACTGAACCTGCCTTGAGCATTTGAACCCTCAAAGTCCACTCCTAGTGACACATTTCCTTCAACAACACCACACTTACCCCAACAAGGCCACACCTCCTAATAGTTGCACTCCCTATGAGCCTATGAGGACCATTTTCATTCACCTACCTTTGGTCAGTGACCTTAATTGCTTTTCCAGAGGACTTGAGTTCAATTTCAAGTACCCAGGACAGGTGGCTCACAATAGCCTGTAACTCCAGCTCTAAAATATCCAACACACCTTGCCACCATGGGCACCAGCACATAAGTGCACATACAAAGACATACACACAGAGACACATTTAAAGAGCTAAAGAGCATAGGGAAGCCTCTGAAAGGCTTTTCGCATTATATTTTAATCATTTCTGAATAATTATTTTAAATCAATAAGTAATCTAAAAGAAGAAAGAAAGTTGGATATGGGGGCATGTACCTATAATCCTAACATTTGGAAGGTAAGTCAAGAAGATTGGGAGTTCAACGTTATTCTTGTATGTATAGTAAATTTGAGCCCAATCTGACTTACAACACCCTGTCTCCAAAGAGCAACTTACTTAGTTACTTACTGACTTAAGTATGTAAAAATTAAAGAGGAAGAAAGGGAAGTAGAAAGAAACATAGATCATTGTCTGGAGTTGGCCATTTCCTAAATCTTTTCTGGCTACCACAACCGTGTATCTTAGACTGAGTGACATAAAATGCAAAAAAAAAAAAAATGGTTATTTATTTCCCAGTCTTCTGGATTTGGAAAGTGAAAGATTGAGTCCCAACCAGGCCCAGTTTTTAGTAAGTTTCTTCTTCTGAATTCTGTTTTGAGGTCTCCACCAGAGACAGGGACTTAGATATGGGTTCAAGCCAATAGAAAGTCTTTATTAGTTAGTCAGCCAGCAACTACACTGGATGTTAGGGACCCCAGTCAAGCCCTGAACCTTTCTCAGGGTGAGTTTCAAATGAGAGAATTCTAGGCTGACACCCATCAGTTAGCAAGGACAGTTGGCCAGGAGGAGAACAGATGCTAAAAAGCAAGGCTAGTACCTTTAAGTACTTTCCGAGACTATGGATTTTGATAGATTAAGTTTTTGTTCATATTTGGTCAAGTATTGCTGTCTACATGCTGGGTTCCATGACCTAAATGGTACTTCCGTCATGGAATCTGTTGTGCTAAGGCCTGTTACGCATTCCTTGATATGTCCTTACATGGTAGGAGGACTGAGAAGCCTCTTTAGGGTTTCTTTTATAAAGACGTTAACCCCATTCATGAAGGCTCAACTCTCTTAACCTAGTTATCTTCTTTAAGGCTGATTTTCATATCACTACTCTGGTGTTAGAATTTCAGCATCCAAGGTGAATAATCTGATCATGGTGAAGATCTCTGAATTCTTGTGGAATAATGTCATAGTTAGTCTTAGTTGCCTACTAGATTTAGAATCCTGTCTGTAAGTATGTTTCCAAAGATGTTTAACTGGGGGGTAGAGAAGACCCACCCTGACATCAGGTGCCACCATGTCATAGGTTGGGGACCAGCCTGAGCGAAAGGAAAAAAGCAAGCTGAACATGAGCATTCGTCTTTCTGTGCCTCCTGAATTCAAATGTAATGGGAGCTGCCCTATGATCCTGCCACCAAGCCCGTGCTACTGTGATGGACTGTGACCCTTTATGTGAACCAAAATAAATTTCTTTTACCATGTATTTTGTCATAGCTATGACAAAGTAAAGCTAACACAGATCACTATCTGCCTCAACTGTTAGGAGATAGGGACAATCAGTCATAGCAAAGATTGGAGAGAGGAAGAGAGATAATATTCCCATGGAACAACTGAAATTTGTCTAACAAAGCCATGCACCAAACAAGACTACCTGCCTACCAAGGCTATCCTTCAGACAAGGTCACTTAGTTGTCTGTACCTGGGTTAGGACAGACAAGGATGTCTAGGCCAAGGATGCAGTATCCAGGGTGGGGATCAAACAGAGCAAGGACCTAGAGACCCTATAAAAGGCCCACTCTTCCTGGTGGTGCTTCCTGCTCTTTGTGATCTATTTCCAGCTTCAGTGAAGCTTCAGTTTTTAACTCTTCTGAATCTCGCTTCCTTTGTGTGTTCAACTCCTTTTCCAACTCTGGCAAGAACTAAGACTCTTGGACAGCCAGGCCTCAGCTCTGACTCCTGATAACAACATGAAGTACCGGGCCACCTCTTTCCCGACTTCTTAGTTCTGATCCTAGTGTTTTCATGATTGTACCAAGAACAGAAGACTCTCCACCCAGAATAGATGTCTGTGAACCATGAAGGAAGCTCTAGGGAGGCAGAGTTTGTGAGCCACCACCCATGTCCAGTGAGATTTTAGGTGAAGTGTCGGGGACCGTCACCCCAACATAGAAACTGATGTTTTTCCCCAAATGTGTCCCCGGAGATGCATTAAAAAGAACAGGCTTTCACACCATTACAGCTTAAAAGGCCGCTTCAGACTTGTACTATTCTTTAATGTGGCCTTGTGTTTATTATATCTCCCTAAAAACCATTCTGCTCTCTAGGCTCTCTTAAAACCCCTTCTGCTTTTCCATGCTTCCTATTTCTGCTCTGCCATGCTCTTTCTAACCCATTCCTCGCTCTGTCTTCTCTCCTCACCTCTTGGGGATTTATCTATTCTATTCCTTTTTCCGGGGCCTCTCCCCCAGCACCCACACTCGCATTCATACACCAGCTCGGAGATAGCTACCTTTCCTGAAACAATCTACAAATGAATAAGAGAGGCTGGAGCGAAAACCTCAGCTATTGTCTTTCTAAATAGTCGGGCGCCAGCTACAAAACTGCATGGCAGCATCCTCTGGCTGGCAGGTATCAGAGCCCACAGTGAAGCAACTATTTTTGAATCATCCATGTTGTCCTACTGTGCTTTCTACTGCTGTGATAAACACCATACCTAAAAGCAATTTGGGGATGAAAGGGTTTACCTAGCTTATCCTATCAGTAAACAGTTCATCACTGAGGGAAGTCAGTCAGGGCAGGAGCTCAAGCAGGAACCTGGAGGTAGGAACTGAAGCAGAGACCATGGAGGAAGGCTGTTCACGGTCTTGCTTCTCTTGGCTCTCTCTCAGATTACTTTCTTATGCAATGTAGGCCCGCCTACCTGTGGGCGTTACTGTGGCTTGGGTCTTTCCAGATCAATCACTGACCAATAAAATGCACCACAGACTTGCCCATGGGCCAATGTGATGAAGAAGACATTTTCTCAACTGAAACTCCCTCTTTCTATACGACTCTATCTTATAGAAGGGTAGCAAAAAATAAAAAAAAAAACCTAACCAGCACACACACTCCTATAAGTAACCCCAATAAATTCACTTGCTCACTAAGCTACTCTTGGGTGGAACCATCCCTTCTGTCTGCCGGCATGTCTGGGATGAGTAGACATAAGTGCACATCTCCCCAGGGAGAGCAGCAAACACCTAAGTTCTTATAAGAATTTGCATGCACAGATTCTAAAAACTGATAGATTTTTAAATTAAAGGTTTTGATTCTTATTTTTAAAATCTTGAATGTTCATTTTGAAACAAAATACAGAATGGAAATTATAAATAAACTACCTGAAATCTTATCAAGCAGAAATAAAAACAGCTGAAATTTTTGTGAAAATTGTTCTGTGAGTGACTTCATTCTCTTTCACTCTGTCTCCATTTCTCTTGTCCCTGAGTGGAGGTGGTAAGTGTTAAGAATAGCTTTCACTTTAATTTTTTTCTTTGTCAAACATTCTACAGTTCAATATGACTGACATGTATGGAGATAATGCTACAGCTAAAAAAAAAAATGGAAACTTGTGGATGAGCTTTCACTTCTCAACTCTTTTCATGGATTTAAAACTACAGTTTGATCAGAAACATCCTTATGAAATAAACACAGATTGAAAAGAAAAAACATGGTGAGGGGATTTCCAAGATGCACTTTGGAATGAAGATCAGAATCCATTTGGTACACCCCCTGGAAAAGCTGCTGGTGAGAGAGGAAACTAAGCAGCCAAGAATGTGGCCAGAGTGTCAGGGGCGGGACAACAGGAATAATCTCACTGAGACAGTAGATACCACTGCTGTCCCAAGGGCTGCTACTCTCCAGCCAGAGAGCAGTGATCAAAACAAGAAGATCATGACTGATCACCAGCTTTGTTGGGAACTGTCAGATGCTTCAGCTCTGGACATGGCTCCAGTCTGGCTGGAAACCTGATCAGCTCACTCAACAGAGCCTGTTTTGATTGGTATTCTGGGTTGTATCACCCTTGAGGAAATACAGCTGAGACTTGGCTCTAGCACTGAGTCAAATATTCTCAGAGCTGACCTACAAGCAGAAAAAAAATCTTGACCAATAAACACATGAAAAAAATGTTTGACATCATTAACCAGCTGTGAAGTGCAAATCAAAATTACATTAAGATTCTGTTTTACCCCAGCCAGAAAGACTGTCATCAAGTAAATGAACAGTAGCAATGTCAGGCATGATGAAAGACAAAAAAACATTTCTATACACTGTTGGTGGCAAAGCAAATTAGTGTGGCCACTGTCAAAATCAGGACACAAGTTCTTTTAAAAGGTATAATAGAATTATACCCTTTCTGGTTCTATAACCAGTAGAATCATAGTACACAGTGGAAATATACAAATGCCAATAATTATCACGGTTTTATTCACAACAGCTGAAATATGGAATAAGCCAAAGACATTGTCCAAGAATAGATACAAAAGTGAGGTAAGTATGTATGCACAATAAAGTAATATTCATCTCTAAAGAATAACTAAATTATGCCATTTATAGGAAAATTGATGTAACATGGGACCATAATACCAAACGAAATGAGCCAGACCCAGACAAACACTGAATGTTTTCTGTACTATGAAGAGTCAGAAGGGAGAGCCACAAAAGTAGAAGGGGCTGTTGGGGAAGGGGAAAATGATGTGGCAGGTAGAAGGGGATAAAACAGTAATGGATGGTAATTATGGTCAGAGTACATTGTGTTCATTATAAAGGTGTCACAACGTATCACATTATTTTATACAATTACTGTATGATTTAAAAAGTTTTAAGAGAAAATATTTAAAACCATGGAATCACCTTGGTGGTGGGCCAAGACTGTCATGGACCATGTAAGAGGAAGATGCCACGGATCATGACAGGAGGAAGCCCTAAGAAAGGTTGGAGGAAGCCTGGAGATATGGGCTTTCCTACTGGAGAATCTAAAAGTAAACAATAGACACGCACATATGCTGTGGAATAATCTTTTTATACATCATGAAGATGTGTCACTCTGATTGGTTTAATAAAAAGCTGAATGACCAATATTTGGGCAGGATCTTGGGTGCAAAGCGGATGCTTGGTAGAGGAAAGGTAGGGTCACCAGTGAGAGGCAGAGAAGGAACAGACTTGCAGGTGGAGAGGTAAAAACCACAAGTCATGTGACAACACATAGATGAATAGAAATGGATTAAGTTCTAAGAGTGAGTTAGAAACAAGCTTAAGCTGTTGGCCAAGCTTTAAAATTAATAATATAATTATAAGGGAGCTGATGATCCCAATGAAAAACAATCTGCCTGCACACGTATGAATGATAATTTGATCACATAAAGTACAGATATACATTTTGAAATAGATGATATAACATATACTACTGGGAGCCAACTTCTCACTCAAATCTGTGATTGTCATTCTACATCATTTAATACGGATTGGTGTCCTTATTAATGGTCGTATCCTGTGCTATAATAAAGATGAGTCATCTGTATTTAATTGTCTCCTCGCGAATAGACATTGAAAGTTTTTCTTTGTCAATATCACACTGTGATATGGATATCAATAACATGCACTGCCCATGAGCATCATTATTTACTTCAGAATTTCCTGGGTGTTGGAATTGCTGGATTAAAACAGGAATTTAAGTTTTCTGCTTGGTGTCCTGTCTCAGACAGCCCATAGTAAGGGCATCCGATTTGTACCCTCCTGACAAAGAATGAAGAGTACACGTTTCCCTGTGTTTGATTTACAAATGTTTTGGTCATATTTTATATACAAGTCTGGAAAACGAGGAAAATGCTAATTTTTAAAACACTTATTTTATTTTTATTCATGTCTAAGTCTTGGGAGGGATATATACTGAATGTAGGTGCTTGCAGAAGACAGAAGACAGTATTTGATACCGGGGAGCAAGAGTTAAAGGCAGTTGGGAGCTCCCAATATGGACTCCATAAACAGAACTCAGCCCCTTTTCAAGAACAGCAGGAACTCTTACCTGCTGAGCCATTTTGCCAGCCTCAAGTTGTTGTTTTATAAATATCTAGAATCTTGAGTACACATTAGTGAATAGTGGCCATTTGTATTTTTCCTGTTGAGAATTTTCTACTTACAAGCTTTGCGTGTGTTTCTCACCTTGGGGAGTTAAATATTTTCTCAATGCTTTGTCATTTTTAAAAACATTTTAGAAATATTAATCCTGGCTATACTGCAAATATTTATTCCAGTGTTCATTTCTCCAAACCTGACAACATGGCCTCTTTCTTCACATGAAGGTTTAACACTTTTAAGCTGTCACAGCTATCGTTCCTTTTTGTGTATCGCCTCAACCATATACAGCTCCTCAGAGAAAGGGGGGAAGGGGCAAAGAGGGAGGAGAGAGAGAGAGAGAGAGAGAGAGAGAGAGAGAGAGAGAGAGAGAGAGAGAGAGAGAGGTTCTGCAAAGCCAAATGACTGAACTTGTAGATTTTGGAGACCTAAATTGTGGCAGACCAGAACCATGTTACCGCGGGCTATCTTTAATTGCTTTGAAAGCCATCCATTGCTGGCACCTGTGTCTGACCTAACATTCTGTGGCTGTCACAACCATAAAATGTGTTCTTAGGAGCCCAATAGCTTTCACCAATTAGAGCTAAAAATCTCAACAACATCTGAAACCCATAACAGGGTTTACTGCAGTCTGCTGTAACCCACTTGCCATTGCTTCCACCATTATATTTGGTAAACACTTCAGTTTATTGTTACCTCCTGTGACCATTTCCACAGTAGGGCATCGTTATTAATGTAACCTAAATCTTTGTTTCTAGGCCATGGTCATTCTTATTTGGCTCCATAATAAACTATCTCTTATTCCCTTTGAGATGAGAATTTCATTTTGTATCAATACTACCTGAGGTACCCTATTGTAAAGTACCTTCCTCAGCCCCCAAATAACCACATTTTACACAATATTCACATGGGCTTACTTTTGCATTGAGCTATTGATCCATCTAGAATTATTTTATCACCGCCAAAGTTTCTCAATATCTAGACATCATAATTCTACATATTCAATAATCCATCATTTCTCCAGTGAGCATATTACATTCTTGCTATTTTTGGAAGATTTTCTAGATTTTGATTTTATCTCCTGGTTCACTCTTCTCTCAATTCACGTGTGCTTTATAGCAATTTTATCCTAATAGAAACATTGCCGTGTTAAAAAGGATTTACATTTTCTCCTTGGTGCCTCTATCAGATAACTAAAATAAGATGAGAGACTAATTTGTTCTCATCTGTTACTGTCAATGGATAGCATCAATTTCTCCATGTTTGAATCTACCTAGAAGGAGGTGGGAGGCTCTGAAGACTGAGGAAGGAAATAGAGCTTACATATTCATAACCCCCTCCCCATTTATCCAAACAATATGGTGTTGCTGTAAGGAAGAGTCTCTAAACAGCTAAGTGGACTTTCAGTCATGCAGGGAGCTCCAGAGAGGCAGTATCCATGAGTCAGCATGCATACTGAGATGGCGTTTGTGGTGATAAAATGGCCATGAGTGATCTATGTTCTTATGGGGGATCACAACCAACTCACTGGGTCACTAGTTAGTGGCAAAAGTATTTGTGTTCACATCTATCCCAAGAAACTCACAAAACTCCAGGGTATATGTCAAATAACTCTCAGTTATTTTGGGAAAGGTTAACAACTCTTATGAGACTTGGAGGTGTGAGAGATCCCAGGAGAGTGAGAAGCGGTTGGTTGGTATTGTTGAAAGAATATCCAAGCAAGACCACAGCTCTACAGCACTGACAAAACCAAAGTATGAGACTTGCTAACCTAGGAAGATCTTAAGGAAGTTGTTTGGAAATGAGTCCACACTCATCTAAAGACATCTTTCACTATGGTGTAACTTGGAACAGGGCCGGGGAATTGTCATGAAATTCTTCAATTTCAGCATTATGTTTACATTTTTCCACAGACTTGTAATAAAATAGCCATCTATTGTTTCTCAAACACTTCATCTAAAGAGCCCCTTCCTAAACATGTACATTAGAGGACTTTTCTCTTACATTCTTCAGAGTCTGTGTTTCTGGTACCTATTACAGATTTCTCAGAAATTTTGTAGATCCAGACATTCTATTTTTAGAAGGCAATTCTAGCCCGCATGCTTCATACTGAATGAGAAGCATAAGCCATTGGAAAAGGTACCAGCTGTCCCAAGAGTAGAAACACACATGAGAGGCATTTTGAGAAACAAGTGAATGTTACTTAAGTCTTGAGGGAAAAGTAGGTCGCAGACCCCTGGAAAATGGACTTTAGACTTGGAAAATCAAAAGAAAAAACACAGACATTTCAGCACCTTCCATTTTAGTTAGTTTCCTGTCTGCTCTGTGGAGAAAAGAAATCCTCTAATCAAAAGCAGCTTAGGGAGGAAAGGGTTTATCAGCCCACGATTCACCACTGAAAGAAGTCAAGGTAGGGACACAAGGCAGGAAGCTGAAGCAGAAAACATGGAAGAAATCTGCTTGCTGACTTCTCACATTCCCTTAGGCTATGTAAAATTGGCAAAGATAGCTAGGATAAGGGACTAGGTACTAAATAATGACAGGGAAATTTTAAACATATGTCTTTATTAATTTTTGTTGCTGTGGCAAAACACCATTACCAAGACAGATTCTAAAACAGAGCATTTTCGGGGATCATGGTTCTGGAGGAGTAGAGTCCATGACCATCACAACAGGAATCATGGAGGCAGGCAGGCATGGCATTAGAACAGTAGCTGATACTTTTATTATGACCCACAAATATGAGCAGAGAGACACAGAGAGAAAGAATTGGAAATGATATGGACTTTTTGATACCCCAAAGCTTGTACCCACTGACACATCTCCTCCAACGAAGTCACACCTTCTAATCTTTTTAAACAGTTTCGCCAACTAGGGAGCAAGCGGTCAAATATATGAGCTCTGGGTCCATTCTTATTCAAGCTACCACAGTGGGCATATCTGTACTTTGCACAGGTTCCAGAACTAAAACTTATTGTATGTTGCACTTCTGAGTACATTAACTAATATAGGACAGTTCACCATGAACCTAGCAAAGGGTCCTGAACTCCAGTGTGCAGCTCTGAGATAAAACTCACAGTGATGCCCCCACATATAAAGTAACTGCTATATTAGTTCATGCCACTAAAAGGAAGCAACTACTATTTATCTTGATAATCACAAAAAATCTTCATGCCCTCCCCCATTCATTTTGCAATTACCCCCTCTTTATTATCTACAAATGCTACCCACTTCTGAATTGGAATGAGCAAGCAAAAGAAAACACTACTCTAGAATTGTATGAATAAGAGTTGATTTATTGTATTCAAATAGTGAAAACTATCTTTGAATTCTGAGAGAAACTGAAGGTCCTTTATTCATTCATTCTGTTAGTAAATAAATACAAAGTGAGAACCAGCAAGGTACCAGGTAGAGTCTAGAAACTGGGCCCACAATAGTGGATAAGTCAAGTCAGGTGCTTGCTTTCTGGGAGCTCACAGTATGGAGAGGACACATGGCAATGATCATCAGAGAAAAGAGAATGGAAAGGTTGTAAGAGCCAGACCATGAGAGGAAACTGTTGACACACGGTCTAATGGGGGTGATATGGCTGTGGCACTAATGAACTCACAAAAGCTGTTACATAGGTCTGCAACTTAAGGTCATAAGCATTCACAGATGGAGGTTGGGATCAAGGGCCCTGCTCAGGGGAGGTAAAGGCACTTGAACCTACTGGGAAAGAGGAAGTCACTGTTTTTAGTGATATAGCCACCATTGAGTGGAGGGGAAATGGAGTAGAAGGGTTCTTCTGTATTTCGTGCTTCTTTGATTGGTTAAATAAAAAGGATGCCTGGCCTGTAAGATAGGACACAGCACTTAGGTGGGCGGAGTAGACAGAACGGAAGGCAGTGAGAGTAAAAGGAAGTATGCTAGTCGCCATGAGGCTCCCACCACAGATGGATGTAGGTTAGACTTTTCCTGTAAGTCACCACCTCGTGGTGACATACAGACTTTTATAATGGGTTAGTTTATGATGTGAGGGCTAGCCAAGAAGAAGCTAGTGATAATGGGCCAGGCAGAATTTAAATGAATCCAGTTTGTGAGTGATTTGTGTATTCCAGGTATAGCCATGTGGACATGTGGACATGTGGCCGGGCAGGACACAGCCTGCTGCTCCCACCGCTTACAACAGTTTGGCTGCCCAACATGGTTGACTGACTCCACGTAAAACCTGAGGGTCTTAAAAAGGAAATCTAGACACAGATATAAAGTGTAGCACAGCTGGAAGCTTGCCATAGCTCCTTTAAGAGAGATTTCCTGACTCATCAAAAGCTGTGGCGGTTTTGGAACCGGGCTTCCTGGACTCTGCCGCTGGTACAAGTTCCGGCTATAAAACATTTCAATGTCTTTTCTGGGATTGGATGTTTTGTGTGCCCACTAGGTAGCTGAGACCATGCCGTACCA
>JAQHUG010000071.1:3486155-3493655 GCA_028555095.1 Dicrostonyx torquatus | reverse complement strand
TTAACCTTTAGTTAAAATTGTTGTGTGCTGCAACATCAGCTGCAGCTTCCTCCTCCAGGATGGCTGCAACCTTAGACGGCCCCCTTACAGAGACCCCCCTACCAAGATGATACAACCAGTCTCCTCTGCCTTCAGGCCTATACAACAAACAGATCTCAGCAGCCTATGAAGCAGAATGAGTTTCTGGACTGCTGGTGCTTCTTCATCAGAGTACATGACCCACCCGATCCCAGTTTTTCTGTTCATACGCCTGTGTGTCTGTCTTTTCTTCATTCCTTTGTCATCCCAGATAAGTAAAGCCCAAAACTGTGTAGGTCACAGCAGGAAGGAGCATTTTTAAATGAAAACATAAAATTGAAGTGGGAGGAGACCCTAAAACAAAGTATTGTGGGTAAATCTACCACCCAAACTGTTCCCTATCATATAAGCAAGCAGAAATGCTTTAGATCCTCTCTCTGGGATGGGGTATATAAGCAACCAGACCCTATTTCCCATAACATAGAAAAAGACTATTGCTCAACTCTACTTCCTCCTTGAGGGTTTCTTTTAGGTGAGTTAATTTATGGGAATAAAACTCCAGCAAACGAACACAAATTGAGCAGCTTCCTGATAAGTCCCTAATCTAGACTTCTTTCATCCATGAGGCAATCTTAAAATTTAGTTTACAATAAATGGATTGTTTTTGAATTTTAAAAATTATTAATTAAAAAAAGTTTTCTAAATCAACTCTAAAGGAAGGACCTACCCATCTTGAGTCAACCCAGTCAAGATAATCCCTCACAGACATGCCGGAGGCAGACCTAATCTAAACACTCTGTCACAGACCTGCCTGGAGACTCTGCTCCCGTCAGTCAACACTAACCATCACACATCATGCTCAGCAAACAGCTCCTTGGGAGTAAAATGAAGCATGAGACAGGTTGCAGAACTGGGCCAGTGTAAGAAGATCGGCACTCCCCTCCGCCACCAGGCGACATCCTGCTGTGGCCTGGGAAGCACCGAGCCCTGTGCTCTGAAGCAAAGCTAAGCCTGGAATGACTGCTGTCAGGAACTACAGTGATAGAGGTGGTCTCAGCTTTTGTAGCCATGAGCACCCAGGTAACGTTGGAACCATGAAAGTGAGGATCACCTGACCAAGAACTCACTTGAGGCCCTGAAATGATCAATCTTAACCAGGTCTGGGATGGCAGCTGACAGAACCTCCATTCCAAACTCCACCCTTGGCTAAGCGTGAACAAAGTAAGCCATAAAGGAGAACTTTAATTCTACTTGACTTTTAATTCACAAGGGCAAACACATTTGATCTCTGGTGTTAATTCCTTTGCACTTGAACCTGCAAGGCAATTTAATTTTTGGACAATTTCTCCCTAGGAATTAGATAATTAGAGGGTGCTTGTATCCAATTTGGGGCATCTCTGTGTTCTTGACATTTTATTATTGAGTGTATCTTAACGTTGTCATTTAATTTTATTGTAGTATCTCCGGTGGGCTATATCAGAAAATATGGCTAGACATAATTTGTAATGGGAAATAGAAGCAGGCATGAATGTACATCCTTGGGTATACAGTAGTCTCAGAGTTAAATTTAATTAATGCACATTTTAACATCATTCAGGGGAATTTTTTGCTCATAGGGGCTCCTAAGATACCCCAAAGTGCAATGCTTAGGAGTAGGGAGATGCTTTTGAAGTCACATCCTCAGGAAGGATTGTCCATGACCCTGCTCTTCTCATTCCCTGGGTATAAAGCATCAGAAACTCATACCTGGTTCTTTCCATCTCTCTCTCTCACACTCTTCCTCAGCAGTGACAGAATGGGTGACCAAAGATATCCTCTTATCTACACTTGAGTCCAAGAACTAGTCTTACCACTCTCAGCCACACCCACAACCCAGATGGTTAAGAGGAAGAAGTTAGCAAGCACATCAGAACACCCTCTTCCACAAGATCCTGAAACCACTAGTCACGTGGCACCCAGTCAGAAAGCAGAGAGAGGGGACATCAGTGCTCAGCTCACTTACCCCCATAGATAAAGTCTGTGACTCCAGCCCAGGAGAGAGTGCCGCACACATGGGATGGGCCTTTCCTTGGCAACCCAAACATACATAGTACCCTACAGACATGCCCAAAGGTCTCCTAGATGGCTCTAGAGCCTGCCAGGTTGATAATCAACACTAACTGTCATATTACATTAAGTACCTGGGTTCTACACCAGTAAAAGGTGTTAGCTGGATAATAAGAATTGAGATAGAAAAACCTTACCCAAGAGAGCATGGCTCCTAGGGGAAAGCAAATCTTCACTGCACATATTTATATACACAAGGAGAACTCTTCCCTGTGTGTGGATGGGCTCAGTTTGTCAAACAACATTGTTTTCATAAGCGAAAGGGCTTGCTACATGGCTTAGCGGGCTTTACCTTGCTAGGCAAACCTGATGATCTAAGTTTCATTCTCAGAACCCATGGTAAAAGGAGATAAACGACCCTTAAAAATTGTTCTTTGTTCTCTACAAACGTTTATGCATATATAAGTTAACACACAATAAAAGTAAATAAAATAAAAATTGAAAATGTATTTTTTTTCAAAGACAGAGTGAAAGATTGAGTTATAAATGCTGATTGATGAAGTTCTGCCACCAAAAGTCATATCTGTCCGGAGAGAGGACAGCGACAGTTGACAAACAGCTGCAGTGTGCCAGAGAGGTTCCCAAGTGATAATGGCAACATTTCCACTAATACAGTGGGTTACCATTTTCCACAGAATTATTGGAAAACCCAAATGATTAAAAACCACAACAATCAGTGGCCTTAGGGCTGGAGATGCCTCAGGGATTAAGAGCACTGAAAGTTCTTCCAGAAGACCTGAGTTTGATTCCCAGGACCCACAGGGTAGTTCACACCCATCCAAAATGTAACTCCAGGCCCAGGGGATCTGACACCCTCTTCTGGCTTCCTTAGGCACAAGGTACACATGTGTGCACAAACATACATGTAGACAAACACCTATACACAATTTTTTAAATTAAGAGCTGGGTGTGGTCTTGCATGCCATTAACCCCAGCACACTGGTCTGAAAACTGATATGCAAGACAACCATGGCAACACAGAGAGGTTCTGTTCCAAAAAAGAAAATTAATGGCCTTGAAGTTTATGCCACCACCAAGAATCATCACTGCTATTTTTAGTATATATCTTTGAAATCTTATACTTTTAGCTAAATTAAAATAATTATATTCATAGAACTTTTGCCAAAGTGGAATTGTAAATTTTCTTTATTTGTCCTTTAGTTAGATGTATTGTCAAGCTTTATATAGCAGAGAATGAATGACTACATAATGTATTTAAAAATGACTGTAAGGATCACATGATCTAAATGTATAATAGTGTATTCCATCTGTCATCTATTCTGACATGTGGCTATTGATGATTTTTCTCTTACAAACAAAACCACAGAACACATACTTATGCATACTATATATATACTGATTTGGGGAGTTGATTAACTTCCCTGGGGATGGATGATTTACCATCTGCCTGCTGAATTCTAGAATTTTCTCAGCAATTATATTTGCACCAGTACTTCATTGAACATTTTCGAGACATGTTCTCATTTGATCCTCATAAAAGCTGTCAACATATTATTCTCTCAGCTTTAGAGGATGTAGGCTTGGGGGTCCTTAAGTGGTCACATGACTAACATGAGGAAGAAGCAGTGTTAGAAAATAAAACAACATGAAATAAAAGGCATGAATGGTAGAAAGTATACAATAGTTTTGTTGTTTATAGGTGATGTGATATATGAATGAAAGCCTGGAAAACTTAACACAGTCACCTGAATTCAAATATAAAGAATGACATTCAAAAAATTCTCAGTGATTGTTTTACTAAACATAACAATAGTCATTCACTGCAGAATAAAATGGAAAATAAATTGCCCATTGTGACTGCTCTAGTTTCCATTCTGTTGTGACAAACTATCCTGACATTAATTAATTAATTATTGAAAGAAAGAAAGAAAGGAAGGAAGGAAGGAAGGAAGGAAGGAAGGAAGGAAGGAAGGAAAGAAGAAAATAATTTTGGCTTAAGACTCCATAGGGATAGAGTCCACCATGAGAGGCAAGAACTGACACGGTAATGGGTGCAAGAAGCTAAATGATCACATTTTCATCCTTATGCAAGAAGCAGAAAGTACAGGAAATGAGGCAAAGCTATGACCTCTCAAACTCCTGTCCTCAGTGGTGTGTTTCGTCTAACAGGCACCATCTGCTAAAGGTTCGATAACCCCTACAAAGAGCCCCACCCACTGGGGACCAAGTGCTGAAATACATGAGCCTATCAGAGACAATTCCCATTGGAACCACGCCCCAAATGTTCCAAAGCATGGATTAGGTGGGAGAAAGTTTACTGGGTCCTGAAACCTTAGGGGAAATAGGTGTCGTTTCATCCTCAAGTTCTTCTAAGACTCAAGAAAAACTTTTAAACATGGCTCTTATAGAGTACATTTTAAAACATTGCTTCTAATATAAAAGAAAACAGAATAGCATCCCTGTTCAAGAGGGGAGGGCTAGGAGGACAGCGAAAAAGAATAGACTGATGGAGATCGAAACCCAGAAGGGAAAGATAAAGCCTTGCAACTATTTCTGGTACCTGGGGGGTAGAATGGCATCTTCTGGTTTCTGTGTTGCAGTTCTCTAGTCTAGAGAAACACAACACACACGTATGTATGAATGTATGTATGTATGTGTGTGTGTGTATATATATACGTATGTATGTATGTATGTATGTATGTATGTATGTATGTATGTATGTTTATGAGAGAGGAATGGCTTACAGGTTATGCCCTATTTCACCAATGGCTGACTTCTGGTAGAAAATCCAAGTCTCTGCTTATCTCTAGTATCTGCCACGGTCCTGAGGAAGTAGGCTCTGATACAAGTAAAGGAACACACTGTCTAGGGTGTGAGGGTGAGCAGCAAGGAGGAAGCACACCCTTCTTCCTTGTCCTTTATGTGGGCTGCCATCGGAAGGTGTGGCCCATCTTCAAGGTGGATTTTTCTACCTCAAAATATCTAGATTTGGGGAGGGGGTTCCCACCTTGATTGATCCAATCAAAAAAAAAATCCCTACCAGGTGTAGCTGGTGCTTGCATTTTAGTCAGTTCCAGAATTAGTCAGGCAGACCACCCAGAGCAGCCATGGCTGTCTCCAGCAGGCTCCAGGAGTGGTGCCCCTCCAGCTCTACCTTTAACACTCAGGCTCTGGCCAGCCCCTCAAGGCACCTTCAGCTTTCCACGGCAGATGTCCCATGATCCCTGCATCCTCAGACCTCTGTGTTTTCCATTGCAATTTTTGCATTACCCTCTCAGCTCCACACAGCGGCCTGCCAGGGACTCTCGACTATGAACATGACCCTGCTACACACTGCCTGGCTTCCTCGGCTTCCTCTAATCTGGGTGAAAGCCTCCAGTTCTGGATACTTTGTGCCTGTAAAACTGTCCTTGGAACGAAGCTGTCAAGCTCTGCTGGAAGCTGGAGATACGGTCTTACTCCTTCTACCATACTAGTAGCCTCTATACGCCTGACTCGAACCTGGGGGAATGTTCTGCCATGAATTTTTTTTTAAATAAGGGAACCCATTCATCAACATTCTCACCTCAGTCCTATTCCATTCAAATGACTGTTTTTTATAAGATAGAGATTATTTATGATGAATTTTGCTCCCAGGGACCTGTTCTATCACCCCAGTGAAAAGTATGAGCCTTCTACTTAGCCCTGATGGTTCTGACAGCCTTATCTGCAACTTTAAACTCTCCCATGCTCCTCTCCTCAACCAGCTGCAAACTGTTTAAAGCTTTCTCCTCTCTCACTACAGGTGTGACTAAGACACAGTAGCATTAACTATGCGACAGCCTAGGTGTGGCCCTGTCTTGAAATTTACTCCACCAGAAAAACAGTCCACTGCTTTGGAATTCAGCCTCCTTTAAGTTGTCACAGCATGAGCAGAAGAAGCCAGATTCTTTGCCAGTGACACAAGTGGCTCCTAACCCAATCGCCAATATAGAGTCCTGTTTCCTTGTGCAATGTTGTGAGCCTAGACGTCACTATCTTCCTATCATGCAGCATTCTGGTCTCCCGAACTCCCAGTAGATGGTCCATTGCCCTTTGCTTACAGAACC
This sequence comes from Dicrostonyx torquatus, assembly GCA_028555095.1. NCBI lineage: Eukaryota > Metazoa > Chordata > Mammalia > Rodentia > Cricetidae > Dicrostonyx > Dicrostonyx torquatus. The sequence goes on along the minus strand of JAQHUG010000071.1, from coordinate 3,487,482 downwards.
TTAAGTATTCTCTTGCATGCGGCACCAAACTCTTTCAAAAACACTCCCTCTACAAACCAGCCCAAAGACCCAATGGCAGCATTTCTCAGGATCCATTTTCTGTAATAGATATTCTTCTTATTGCTGTGATAGGGCGAGAGAAAAGCAACTTAAAGGAAACAAGGATTCATTTTGACTCGTGAGTTCAAAAGGATGTATGTTGTCTGTGGAGGGAAGGCAAGGCAGTGAGACCATGAGGTCACGGTGTGTCCACAGTCAGAGGAAGTCTTCAGCTCCTCTTTCTTCTCCAGGCAGTTTATAGGATGGGTCAACCCACATTGCAGGCAGATGTTTCTCAAGTGTGCCTCACTGGAAATAGTCTCAATACAAATACAATGACACCCAGAGGTGTGTCCCATAGTGACTATAGATCTAGTCAAGGAGACATTGGAGAGTACCCATCACAAAGTATAATATAATCCTATTAGTTTTATTTTGGTGATCTATATTATTTATTTTATAAAATAAATATTTGAAAATTATGAAACTTGACTTCCTATCTAACCTCTTAATGACATGAGTGATAATAATAGATTTTAATGTGCTTCCATGCTTGTCTTCCTATGATAAACTTTATTTAGTTACAGTGAACTATTTATTCAATATTCTGCTGAATTTGAGTTTCTATTAATTAAGCTTTTTGCTTTAACCTTAAAAAAGATTTTTGCTTTATCTACAAAAAAATTTCCAGTCACTTTTTAAAAAAATTCTGTTCCAATATGTTCAAGTTGTGGCTAACAGGCTTACACTACCCATAGAAAAATAAATGATTATTTCAAGCAGCTTCCTTCACTATGCTCTGTCATGTTGAAAAGCATCCTTTATCTTTCCCTTGAAGGACTATCAAACACAGCTAGCTGATACTTTCCTTGGATCTAATTCCTCAGACAATCTTTTGATTTAAAGTTATCGGTGTATTCATACTGCCTAACTCATGACCAACTTTGGTAATTTGCCAAAATATGCATATATTTTCTGTGCATATTTATATATGCATATACCTATATTTGTGTATATATATATATGCTGCAATTAGACTTCCAAGTTAATTTGCCTAAAAATTTTTGAACTACTTTTATATAATTGGTTTAATTTGCATATGTTAGTCAGTGATAATTTATATGTTTTTTAATCTAATTAAATTACCCGATATTTTGTCTTTAGTATTTATCACAAAATAAGCTTTTGAAATTAAATACAAATCTTGCTCTATTTTCTAGCCTATAGAATCATGCTTCAATTTTTAATCCTTTCTCTTGTTTATTTGTTTTTACTGTTCCTTTTCATC
>JAQHUG010000071.1:3468535-3485299 GCA_028555095.1 Dicrostonyx torquatus | reverse complement strand
TAAATTGTTGTCATTGTTTTATCACTGCGATACTTTTTTAGAATTCCCTTGACTTTCAGTAGTCTTCCTTTTCATTAAGCTCCCCTTAGCAGTAAACTTTCCATACACAGTTTATCCATCATTTTTCATGAGTTAGCCATAGTTATTCTTTTTTCTCCTCATATGGAGACAAAAGTCACTTCTAAACCAGTAAGGTTGAGTTAAGTGATGAGCACTACCAGGTGTCATTCTGTAGATACCCCGGGTCATCAGCCAGCTGCTCTGTCCCAAGCAAGAGCATTGCTTCCCAGCTGGCTTCTCTCCAACCACTGAAGAACTGTGTGAGGTGTGGGAATCCTGGGGACAGGTTAGAGTTTAACGCTCAGACCAAGTAGACAGGTGATTGTGGTTTGAGGACAGGTTTTCTAGAGCAATATCAACAGTGTTACATGTACTTACAACCACACATCTGCTCTTCTGGAAAGTCAAATAAGAGCCTCAATGTGTGATATGACTGGCAAAAAAAAAAGAAAGAAAAAAGTCAATGAAAGGATTCTGAGAGATATTCTGCTATACTCATAGGCTGGAGCCTAGTCCAATAGTCATCAGAGAGGCTTCCCCCAGAAACTGATAGAAGTGAATGCAGAGATCCACAACCAAACATTAGGCAGAGCTCAGGGAACCCTGTGCAAGGGGGAGGAAGGATTATAGAAGCCAGAGGGGTTGAGAACACCACAAAAACATGGCCAACAGATCAACTAAGCAGGGCTTGTAGGGGCTCACAGAGACTGAAGGGCAACCAGGGAGCCTGTAGGGGTCTGAGCTAGGTCATCTGGGTGTATGTTATGATTGTGTAGCTTGGTGTCCCTCTGGGACTCCTAACAGTGGGAGTGGGGGTTTTCTCTGGCTCTTTTGCCTGCTTTTGGGACCCTTTTCCTGCTACTGGATCACCTTGACCAGCCTTGATAGGAGAGTGTCGTAAGTCCCTCAAGCCACATGAGTACTCCCCGAAAACCTCTCACTGCCAAGTTCTACCCACAGGACACTCTAACTGCCCTAACTGCTGGACCCAGCGCCCCACCCTGCAGAGTAAAAAGCCAAGTCCCTGAACTTGAAACCCCACCAATCTCTACCCTTGGAAGAAAGGTCTCGAGAAGGCTTTGGATGCGAAAAACAAGAATAACCTTGACCAGGTCTACACGGTGCTGCTGCTTGGCACCAAGTCTCATTGAACCTTCATATCAGTTCTATTACAGAACAGTGGGAACGAGCATTCATCAAAACTGCCCATGGCCACATAGTAACAGCAGAGGCTGTCCTCTCCTCAAAGCTGCCCATGGCCACGAAATAACAGCAGAGGCTGTCCTCTCCTCAAAGCTGCCCATGGCCACGAAATAACAGCAGAGGCTGTCCTCTCCTCAAATTATTCTGAGGATAACTTATTGCTTAACAGAAAGAGACTAAGGCCTTGGATTTAAAAATTAATTTGTAGAACTATTGGAATTAAATTGCAAAATTAAAACTACAAGGCACAGAAATCAATTTCGTAAGTGGTGTCTTCTGGGCGTGAATGGCTATTGCACTCAGGAATTCACAGTGGCTGAGGATTACCTGGCCAAGGCCTGCTCAGGACAAAGCCAGCCAAACCTGCACACACAGATCCCCATCTGCTCTGACTGGAGTTCTCCTGACTCAAGCCCCTACTGAGGAGCTTCCAGCAAGTGGTAACTCCTGGGGGAAGGAAAATCATTCTTTGTTGAGAGTGTGGCGCACCAGTGCACATAAGGGCAGTAATAATTGGATTTGGTGAGTAATAAATAAATAAATAAATAAATAAATAAATAAATAAATAAATAAATGGTACTGGAAGGGTTGTGTTAGAAGGGTTATCAGGAGAGTTAAAATGGGAAAATGGAGGAAGGTATAATTGTATTTCATTGTGGCGATATCTGAAATTCTCAATAGTAAAAGTATTTACAAATTAACTTCCTATGTTGAATATTGTCAGTATATTAATTCAATGTTTTAAATACAGATCTCCTGTAGTCCAGGCTGACCTCGAACTTGCTAAGTAGTATGAAGCTTCTGTTCCCTGCCTGCACTTACAGAGTGCTGGAATTACATGCTTGCACTGTTATACCTAACTTTATCCATTCAAATTCTTCAAAAATCCTCAAAACCATTATTAAGGCATTTCATAATCCTAGATGACATTGTACAACCACCCACGGATGTGTGCATCTGCATCAACTTAAGAAAGGCATGAAGTTCACAGACACACCAGTCTGCGGCTTTTCTTTTCAGGAGCTGATAGTCTTTGGTCACTTTCAACCAGGCTTCTGAGAGGCTCCAGGCTTGGCTTAGTTACTGTCAAGCACAGACAAGATGAGTCTGGCTCTTAATACAGACCTCGTGTCCCCTGTGGTCCTTGTCCTGACTGTATTTCTCCTTAAAACACCCAGTTCTTTTAGCCTTTGAGCATACTCAATCTCGCTGGGTAGTAAAGGAGTTTTCCAGCACCCATCGCCATGAGGCATGAGCACTTGCCCTGACTCAATGAAGCCATGAATAAATTGTTTCTTCTTGTCTTCCCTATTATGGGTTCAATTTAGTTATCTCTTTTCTAAGATCAAATTCTCCTCTCCCAGGCTTGAGAGAGAGCTCCTTTGGTATATTCCCTTCCTTATTCAAGCATGAAGGCTAGGCTTTAAATGTGGAAAAGCAACACTTTAAAAAACATGAAAAGAAATGTGCTATAATCTCATTACTGAAGAGTCAGAGTTGAGCAGATCCTGGGGTCTTTCTGGACAGATAGTCCAGCCAAATCAGAGATTCGGTCATAAGTAAGAGATCTTTTGCCAAAAAGGAAGGTAGACAGTAACTAAGGAGGACATAGATGATGTCATCCTCTGGTCTCCACACACATGAACACATACTAATATGTGCACACATTTGTACTCACAAGGATGCACATACACATGCACTTGCGCATGCGTGCATGCACACACACACACACACACACACACACACACACACAAATATTTCCCTACCTTTTCTGTTTCTTAATGCCCATCTGCTTTCTTTGTATACAATGCTTATGACTGTTGTCTGCCCAGAGATTGAACCACCACGTCCGTAGTTCATTCTCAATAGAAGCAATTTCAAAAACTAGTTTCAAATACTTCTTTTTAATTTCCAAGGTAGCACATTTCATTTTGGCAGAAGATTAAAGAACTAAACCATCATTGTATTTTGGCCACTGGAGCTGCTTAGAGATTGCAATTAGAAATCTTACTGCAGCGTGGTCAATATTAGCACAGAACTTTAAGAAGTAAGTGCTGGGAGGGATGTTCATGGATAACTGATAAAGACCTAGCAACAGCAATTAAGCTGCTAGGGCTGGACAGCAATCATGAGCATTTGCTGCTCTCAGAGAGAATTGAATTTGGTTCCCAGCACCCAAGTCAGGAACTCAGGCTCTAGGAAATCTGCTGCCCTCTTTTGTCTTTTCTATTACCACCTGTACTCATGTGCACATACTGCCCCCCACAGACACACACACATGCAGACACACGCACGCACACAAGCACACACGCACGCACACAAGCACACACGCGAGCACACACACAAACACACACACATGCATCTCAGTTTTGTAGAAACTGCCTTGGCTTTCTCATCAGCTTGGTTCCCACCTCTCAGCTTCAGTGAGTCTCTCAAAGCACCTTGGGGTTGGGTGCAGTGTGGGTTCTGAAGTCAGGGTAGGATGGCAACACAATAGATAGAAAAAGTGTAAATGCACTCACTAGCAAGGAACAAAGGCAGACAAGGGAAAGCCCTTCTTTCCGCTCAGCCATTTTATACGTTGGTAGTATGGAGGTGCTGCCCCCTGAGAAAGGGGCTTCTCCCTTGGTTAGTACGGAGAATACCCTTACAGGCCTGTCCTAAATCATGTTTCTAGTCAACTCCACATTCATTCAAACTGACAACCAAGATTAACCTCACACACCAATAAGAAAAGGGTTACTAACTCACACAAAAATATACCAGTCTCTATACCGTCTCTAGTATCTGTGGCTAAACACTCAGACACCATGTTGGAGCATGAGATTTTCCCTGTGAAGTGTAACAAGAAGTACTTGTTGTAATACACAGCAATCACTGAAGATTTACAATTATGAAAAAAAGGCTAAACCACAATAGACTACAAAGTAGATTATCATATGGCCTGTGGTGATTTGAAGGGGAATGGCCCCACAAGATCAAATACTGAGTGTATAGTCCTTAGCTGGTGGGACTAAACACTTTAGGAAAGATTAGGATCTGTGGTCTTGTTAGAGGAAGTGTGTCACTGAGGGTGGGCTTTGCAATTTCAAAGCACTCATGCAGGGCCCAGTTTAATCTCTGCCTGTGCCTGTGGATCAAGATGTAAGCTCTCAGTTACTGCTCCCGTGCCATGCCTGCCTGCCTGCTGCCATGCTCCCTGCCTGCTGCCATGTTCCTGCTATGGTGATCATGAATTCACCTTCCAAAGTTGTAATTCACCTTCCAATAGTTGTATTATAATTAAATACTTCTACAGTATGTCCTCATTCATTCACCCATCAGCCTCTCAACAAATTTTTATTGTTTGGCCAACTGTATACCCAGGACTGTGGGATGCTGAGGACATAACAATGGTGCAAGACACCTGGATCTTTCTTTCTAGAATTTATGATGTAGTGGAGGAGACCCAAGTGATGAAATTATCACACTAGTTAATACAAATCAGCAATTCTGACAGGTGTGGTCATTTAAAATGTAGGTAATAATTTAAAACTTACCCCCAAAAGGAGGAGGAAATTCTCCATAATCTAATGTTAAGTGGGAAGAATCTATAAATGTAGTCACAAAAAAATAAACCAGTAATGTATGCATTTTGCAAGGAGAAAAGCCTGGAAGGAAGCAAGCAGGTCTTTAATAGCAACCGTCATCTTGTGGTTCTCAAGGTCACTCTACACACATGCACACACACACGCACACATCTGTGAAAATCACTTTTTTGTGGACTACCCCTATCATCAGATGTTTGTCTACATAGTTTCTTCCACAATAATTAATCCTATATCAACAGTACTAGTGTCCTCCTTCTTGTCTCCAAATCTATGCTTGTGGAGAATTATGTGTGAACTCTTCCTGCCCTACCTATTCACTCCAGGTAGGACACCAAGGATAGATCAAAGCCATGAATTTATACTGTAATTCACAGGAGCTTGGATGAGAGAGTACGGATGACGCTTTTCCTGCAGGAGCATGGGTGAAGGGTTACTCACAGGAACATGAATGAGGGATACCTAGCCTGTCTGCTTGTTTCTATTGCTGTAATAAACACCATGACCAAAGCAACTTAAGGAGGAAAGGGTTTATTTCACTAACATGATGTGACCCCTGAGGAATGACATGATGATCGAGGACTGTCAAGGCAGCTGCTCTGGGTAGGAACCTAGACACAGCAGCTAAAGCAGAACCATGGAGGAACACAGCTTACTGTCTTGCCCCCATGGCTTGCTTAGTCGGCTTCCACCACAGCCACTGTCTTATAATCCAGCATCCTGCCAAGGGGTGGCACCATTCACAGTGTGCTGGGCTCTCTCACATGGATAACTAATCAAGAAAATGCCCCCACAGTGTTATCTACAGGCAATCTGATAAAGGTATTTTCTTAATAGTTTCTCTATTCACAGATGAGTCTAACTTGTATTAAGTTTTCAAAAAAGAAAAACTAAGCAATAAAAGGACTACCCACAGGTCATGGGTCAGGGGCTACTCATGGGTCATGGGTAGGGATTCCCCATAGGAAATGTGGGTGATTATACTACTTAAGAAAATGTCTTTTTTTTTCCTACCAACCATAAATTATCTGTATATTTTTAGGGAGAAGATGGGGCCTTATGAGCCCCCTCTCATTAGATTCTAAGAAATTAAGGGACCTGATCTTTGATGGGTCTTTAGAGGGTTCACAGAGATTTCTGTGAGTCTATGAGGGGGTAATGGCCATGTCATGCCCCAAGGGCAGAGCTCCCCAGCACATTAGCCAGCACCATGACAGGTCTTTATTTACATCACTTCCAGTCTATGATATCAAACCACACGATGGGCATCATCATCATCATCATCATCATCATCATCATCATCATCATATCCATCAGAAAGAGGAGGCACCAGGTGCCAATGCTACTTGAAACATTAAACACACACACACACACAGACACACACACACACACACACACACACACACACAAGATCAGGACTTGACCCAGGGATGTCTGACTTGCAGGAGCAGGCTTTTTTCATGAATTTGGTTGTAAAAATTTTAAAACAGGACACAAGGTTACTATCATCTCCCAGCATATCTTCTGAAGCTCCGTCTCTCACATTTGAGAAGGACCTGTGACTAGGCCGGAGAATCTTTGTGTGACAATGCTGCTTTATACCACCAGGAGCTTTTCCACAAATAATTAGTCTTAACCTGGAATTAATCCAGGTATGATTACCCTGTGGGGGATCATCAGCTTGGATGGAGCAGGGTCGTCTCTAATGTCAGAGAGACAGCCAGCTAGCCTTTGAAGCCATTGGCAGCATACAGCTATAAGGAATTGAATTCTCCCAACAAGCAATGAATCTGGAAAACCTAGGTTAAGTTAGGATTGTGCAGCACTGGCAAATATGCGAGTCTGTTGAGAACCTGAGCAGAGGATCACGTTAAGCCATGTTCAGGATCTCACATGCAGCACTGTGTGGTAACTACATGGGCTGTTTTCAGCTGGTCCCTTTGTGTGGCATGGAGCAAGAGAGAGCCAGGACAGCCCCCTCACTCCAATTTCTGCTTCTGGTCTGAACTCTTCTTTTAGCCAAGTAGTGATCCTGCTTTCTACCTAGACCATCTAGTTAAGGCGGGGCTGCAGGAAGAACTGAAATCTTCATTACTGAAGAACATGGAAACATCAAGGCCAGTTATGGATAGCATGAACTAAATCATCATTCAGAGATTCCGGGCATGTACCACCATGCTCCGTTCTTGAAATCAACATTCTATCAGTGAGCCATCAATGCGGATCAAAATTTTCAAGTTCAAACCCAATGTATATAAGCATTGTATCCTCTAATATCATACAAGAGCCCCAGTGCCTGGTCATAACCAGTTGAGACAAGCCTAAGCTAAAGGTCAAGCTTTCATAATTAGTAAGTTTCCGTGTCATTATTGATGAGCTAGCCATCAAAGAAAAATCTGTCTGCACATACAGGCGAAGAAAGATAGACCTCACCTGAGTCTTGGCATGCAGCAGATCAGGGGGGAGAGATAAGGGGGCTGTCCTATTCCAAATGGCAGCGACTTCAGAAGAGAAGGTTTTTACACTCTCAGGGATTTGGTTATCCAGGTAGATAAGAGCAAAGGGGATAAGGGAAATCAAAGAGAAATAAAACTCCTGCGATTGCCTATGAAACCAGGTTATTTGGGGAAGAGGTCATCCTGCCAGTTGTTTTCTATTAAGAATCAAATCCTCAAAGCCGAGATTTCCAAGCCAGTGTTATGTGGATCCTTTACGACAAGATGGAGAATTTAAGAAGCAAGGAACGAGACGAAAGCCTATTTGAAAAGATCTAAAACATTGACTCGAGTGACAGAAGAGTGATTTATGATGGTACAGATTGTTTTGTGGAGAAGCAGGCAAATTGACGGTGAGAAATGCTACAGACCAGATGGGAAGACGAGATCTGAGTTATAAGAGAGGGCTCGGCAGGATCACTGAGAGGGACCCAGCCAACAGAGAGTGAGCTGAATAGATAAAGAGAATTGGAAGACACTCAGAGATGGATATAGACAAACGCAGATTTAGATAGGTACGGAGGTAGAGATGGGGCTTGAGAGATATAGAAGCATGTACATTATATATGTAATATATCAATCAAATCATTTCAGGCTGTGTCCACTTTCAGTGCCTTCCCGCCTCAGGAGTTCCAGTGCTGAGCTTTGGACAACAGTGAACAACAGTGAACACATTTACAGCCAACAAGAAGACAAACGAGATGAAGAAGGCATTTCCCCTGTATTTTTAACTCATTAACAGTGGCATATTTTACTAAATCATATGTGCTGTAGTCACACATGCATGTGCACATGCACATACACATATGTGAATATCCTGAAAGCAAGAGAAAAAGTTAGATGGGGAGCAGGGAGAAAGAGGAGGGAGGAAGTGAGAGAGAAAGAGGGAAAGAGAGAGAGCCCTAAATGGAGAGATGGTAGTTGTTATTCTGAGATTCTTTTCTGGTATGTGACTCAAATCCCAGACATTTATAGACAGACCTCATGTCCTGTCACACCATGATTAAAATTGACAGCTGCTGAAGGAACCTACCTATTTAGAGAAACTGTTCTCCATTGCCTGGCTGGCAAAATAAACCCTAAGAGTAACTGAACCCATTCTTCATTTCATTTTCCCAGCACATGCCGAGTTCATAGCTGGCCCAATCTATAAATGTAAGTCATCCAGCCTGTAACTCACGGGAAGAAAGTGGGGAAGCCAAGGGATTCGGCAGCTCCAATCCATCACCGAGGAAATAAACAGGGCTCTGCTACCAGCGTGGTGGCGTGAGAGCAGCTGGGTTATAAGTAAGTGCCCAGCCGGGGTTGTTGAGTGGGACTCAACCAATAAAGCCTGACCTTGGAGAACAAAGGGAATTGGAAGACAGATGACCTGGCCCACAGAGATGAGTTTTCTCCTCTGTAAAATATGAACAGGTTGTACAGTTCCTCGTAAGTCTCTAGATCATCACTTACAGAGCACATTACATTAACACATGCATTCTCGTGTGACCCTCGACATCTCACTAGGCAGACAGTCTTGTAGGCCCAGCCTAGAGGACTCCAGGAGACACTACTGGAGTCTGTCACTCTGTCACTGTGCAGGAGGCCTATTCTCATACTTGTTCCTCCATCCAAGCTTGTTTTCAATATTGCCAGTCTCCATGGTGAAGTTTGGTTATGAAAGCACTTAGTGCTGAAGGGCAAATGTCCTTTCAAAAGAAGATACAGGATCAGAACAGCAATACACCAGCAGAGGAAGCACGACCTCAAGCTTCTAAAGCGGATGCTTTTCAACCAGCTGAGACCAAAACAGCACAGCTCTCAGTGTCGCCTGCCTGCTCTGACAAGGTCTGTGGTTGCCAGTATCTCCAGAATGCTTTCCCTCGGTGTATATCCAACATTCGGTCAAGGGGTTCACAAGAAAATCAGACTGACTTCCATACTCTCACACCTGGCTTTGAACTAATAACCCGGGGTGTTCACTCAAGGGAACTTCACTAGTTTGACACTCCTGCAGAAACAAAATATTTGTCAAGTCAATAAAGGGCTTGTTTTGCAAGAATTGAGGTTTTGTGTAAAAAAAAAAAAAAAAAGAAAACAAAAATTCTGACCAGCCATCAGCCTCACTGATTCAGTAAAGTCGAGGTCAGTGAAAGTGAAAGACCCTGTCTCAAAAGACAAGATGAAGCCAGGCATGGGGGCCTCCATCTTTTAACCCAGTACATGGGAGGCTGACACAGGGAGATCACTAATCTTGAGACCAATATGATCTTCATAATGAGTTCCAGGTCAGCCACAGAAATGTAGTGAGACATGGTTACAAAGAAAATCAAAGCAAGATCAAACCTGACGGAGGAATAACAGACAAGATTGTCCTCTACCCTAAACATCCAGAGAGAGAGAGAGAGAGAGAGAGAGAGAGAGAGAGAGAGAGAGATGTGTGTGTGTGTGTCTACCTGTGTATGTATGTATGTGTGTATGTATATGTAGAGGCCTGTGGTCAATGTCAAGTGTCTACCCTGATTGCTCTCCATCTTCTTGAGACAGGCTCTTTAATTGAACCTAGAACCCTATAATTTAGCTAGACTGGCTGACAGTGAGCCCCAAGGGTTCCCTGCCTCCCCCTCCACAGCTAGAAGTACAGCTGCATTCCTATGTCTGACACTGTGTCTCACATGGTTCCTGAGAATAAAACTTGATCTTCATGTTCCCCAGCAAGCACTTTACTGAGTTATCTCCCTGTCTCTGCCATCTTAATTCTTAATCACACAGAGCCCTGCCTGATTTTTCATATCAAAACGAATGCTACAACTTAGGCAGCCATCATCTTCCAACAATCACTTTCTAAACTGAGTTGAACCATGGTGGATCTGAAATCTACTTCTAAGAAATAAGAAAGAAAGGGAGAAAGGCCAATATTTGCCAACATTTGGGTTACTGCAAACATTATATAACATATATAAGCTGTACCACCGAGTGGGAAATCGCTTGAGGATTTGTCTTCATGCCTATATAGAATAAACAGCACAGAGTGGGCACTCAAACCCAGACCTTTAAATTGTCTATCACCATTGTTTTTATGCAACTAGGAAGGCTGTGGGTTATCAAAGAAAAATATGCAGAATGTATATCTCCAGTAACATCCCATGAAAAACAATGGAAAATCAGTGAGTCACAATTTCTGTACTTTAAGCCATTTGGAAGCATGACATTTTTGTAAAAGTTTCTGACCTCTGCCTTTGTGACATCATTGTGGGATAAGATTAAGGATATAAAAAGGATTTTAAACTAAAGAAGCATTACAATGAACTGTGTTATATCCAAGTTAAGTCATATTTTGTCTCTTTTATAATGTCTTGATAAGTGTACAATTTAGAAATTTTATTCTATATGGTTATTTTTGTATTATTATTACAATGTTCAGTAAATTCTGTGATATGATGACTATCCATCCTTGTCCAGAATAAAAATCTAAAATAAAGAAACATGTTCTTCTTAAACAGATTAAAAACATGCCTTTACTTGTTTTTTTTAATTGTTTTTATTGAGCTATATAGTTTTATCCACTCCCTTCGCTCCCTCTCCCCTCCCCTCTACCCTCTCCTATGGTTCTCATGCTCCCAATTTACTCAGGAGACCTTGTCTTTACTACTTACCATGTAGATTAGATCAATGTATGTCTCTCTTAAGGTATTCTTTGTTGTCTAGGTTCTCTGGAATTGTAAATTGTAAGCTAGTTTTTCTTTGCTTTATATCTAAAAGCCACTTATGAGTGAGTACATATGATAATTATCTTTCTGGGTCTGGGTTACCTCACTCAATATGATGTTTTCTAGCTCCATTCATTTGCCCTCAAAATTCAAGATGTCATTATTTTTTTCTGCTGTGTAGTGCTCCACTTTCCTTATCCATTATTAGGTAGCAACATTAAGTTGTTTCTAGATTCTGGCGATGACAAACAATGCTACTATGAACATAGTTGATCACATGTCCTTGTGGTATGATTGAGCATCCTTTGGTTATATACCAAAAATGGTATTGCTGGATCTTGAGGTTGGTTGTTTCCTAATTTTCTGAGAAATTGCCACACAGACACCGAAAGGGGTTGTACCAGCTTGCATTCCCACCAGCAATGCAGAAGTGTTCCCTTTTCCCCACACCCTCTCCAGCATAAGTTGTTGTCAGTGGTTTTGATCTTGGCCATTCTTACAGATGTAAGATGGAATCTCAGAGTTGTTCTGATTCACATTTCTCTGATGACTAAAGATGTTGAACATTTCCTTAAGTGTCTTTCAGCCATTTTAGATTCCTCTGTTTAGAGTTCTCTGTTTAGGTCTGTACCTCATTTTTATTAGATTATTTGTTCTTTTGATGACCAATTTCTTGAATTCTTTGTATATTTTGGAGATCAGACCTCTGTCCGATTCCATTGGTCCTTCTGTCTGTTTTTATGCCAAATACCAAGCTGTTTTCAGTACTGTAGCTCTGTAGTAGAGTTTGAAGTCAGGGACTGTGATGCCTCCGGAAGTCCCTTTATTGTAGAGGATTGTTTTGGCTATCCTGGGTTTTTTGCTTTTCCATGTGAAGTTGAGTACCATTCTTTCAAGGTCTGTGAAAAATTTTGCTGGGATTTTAATGGGCATTTCATTGAATCTGTAGATTGTTTTTGGTAAGATTGCCATTTTTACTATGTTAATTCTACCTGCCCAACAGCATGGGAGATCTTTCCATTTTCTAGTGTCATCTTCAGTTTCTTTCTTCAAAGACTTAAAATTCTTGGCATACAGGTCTGCCACTTGTTTTATTAGTGTTCTCCAAGATATTTTATGCTATTGTGGCTATTGTGAAGGGTGTTGATTCTCTGATTTCTTTCTCAGCCCATTTAGCATCTGTGTAAAGGAGGGCTACTGATTTTTTTGAGCTAATCTTGTATCCTGCTACATTACTGAAAGTGTTTATGAATTGTAGAAGTTCCTTCTCTCTATGTTTGCTCTATCTCCATCCTGTTCCCAGTCAGCCATCTGTGAGGTCTAGATGGTACTGTGGAGTGGAGAAGAGGCTCCATGTCTCAACCGACTTAATAAAATTGCTTTCTGGATCCTTCTCTCTTCTTAGCATTATTCTGCTTGTTGTTTTCCTTCCTTTATTCAGGGATTCTGAGATATCTTTTCTATTGAGTTAAGAAATGTGGCTCCAGTGCTCAGCTCACCCACAGAGACCACCCAGCAAAACAAGAAGAGAACAGTGAGCAGACATGGCACTGCCACAGTTCCCCAAGCCTGGCTCTTGGCAGAAAGGTGGGCAGCTCATTGAATGAGGTGTCTCTTTGAACTTGAACTTCCAGTGGCTTCCACAGCATTGAAAAGCAAGTAAAAAACAGGTACAGAGGAGCAACCACTGAGGCAGCAGGCCCAAGCCAGAGACCTCTGCATAATGGGGCCCAAGCCAGGGACCTTTGAGGAGCATGATCAAGCCAGAGACTTCTGTGAGAATAGACTAGAGCCAGCAATCTCCCTCAGAGCAGTCCTGAGCCAGCAGCCTCCTCCTTAGCAGCGCGACCTCTGCCTGAGCAGGCCCAAGGCAGTTACCTCCACAGGAACAGGTACAAGGGAGTGACTGCCAAGGGAGCATGCCCAAGACAGAGACTTTTGTGGGATCAGGTGCAAATCAGGAACATCCAAGGGACTAGGCCCAAGCAAACGACCTCTGCTGGAACAAGCAAGCAACCTCTGTCGGAACAGGCAGGAACATCTCCCAGGATTGCAGAGTGACACCCCGGAACACCAAGCAATCCCTGGGAACAATGAGTGACCTCCCGGTAACTAGAAACTTGACTTTTACTGCACCTTGAGGAGCAACTATCTGAGCCTTGGAATCACTGGCACCTGGAAAATGGATCACCAGAGACATAGTCCCAAATACACTAAAAAGAGGAAAAGATGGGTAGACAAGGTAAGAACATACTCAATACCACAAAGAGCAACACAACACCAATAAAAACTAGTGACCCTACAACAGCAAGACTTGAACAAATATAAATGAAGCAGAGGAAAATGACCTAAAAAATAACTTGAGGAAAATGTCTGAGGCTCTTAAAGAGGAAATGAAAATTTCTCTCAAAAAAATGGAGGAAAAGACAAAAAAAATGAAAGAAATCAATAAATCCCTTAAAGAAAACCAAGAAAAAGCAATCAAACAGATGAAAGAAACAATTCAAGACTTGTAAACCAAAATAGAGACAATAAAGAAAATACAAACTGAGGGGATTCTGGAAATGAAAAATATGAGAAAATGATTAGGAACTACAAATGCCAGCATAAACAGCAGAATACAAGAAATGGAAGAGAGAATCTCAAGCACTGAAGATACAATAGAGGAAATAGACTCATTGGTCAAAGAAAACATTAGATCTAACAAAAGCTTAACACAAAATATCCAGGAGATATGGGGCACCATGAAAAGACCCAGCCTAAGAATAATAGGGATAGAAGAAGAAGAAGTTCAACTTAAAACTGCAGAAAATATATTCAACAAAATCATAGAAGAAAACTTTCTTAACCTAAAGAAAGATATGCCTATTAAGATACTTTTTAAAATAATGTTTTAAAGTAGAAATATAAGAATCTCCTCATTAGAGTAAAAATGTCTGTGGTCTCTTTTCTTCCTCTGGTATTTCTACATTAAAATATTTTCTTCAATTGACAGAGCAGGAGTCAAAAAAATTTTTTGAGGAGGCATCACAATTTAAAAAAAGGTGTGTGCCACACATGACAGTAAACTTTATTATTTGGGGAGTTGATGTGTTAGTTACTTTGGTAAAGCTGTGACCAAAATGTCTGAGAGAGTAATTTAAGTAGAGGAGTCTATTATGGCTGATAGTGTTGGAGGGCTCAGTCTATGACAGAGGGGGCATGAGGAGTAAAGCAAAGCAAGCCACACCATGCTGACCAGGAAGCAGAGAGACAAGAGGCCAGGGATATAAAGTACAACTTTTCAAAAGCACATTGACAGGGCCTGCTTCTAGCTGGGCTCAGCCCCTAAAACTTCCACAACTTCCATGAACAGCGCCACCTGCTGGGGGCCAAGTGTTCATAACAAGAGCCTGTGAGGAGACATTTCATATTCAAACCGCACCAGCTCACAACAAAAAGAAAAGTTCGAGAATCAGAAAAATCAAGATGATAACTAGCATTGGGGAATGCTGTCTTCTGGCTGTGATGTGGTCATTGTCCTCATGAACTCTTGGCAGATGAAATTTCCTGCAAGAGACCTGCAAAGAATTGGGCCTTCTAATGTTTGGCCCTGTACAGAGGAAGGAATTCACATGGCTCTACCCTTTCTCAAGGCTCTAGAGATGACTGACAGTTGCTGAGAGAAGTTTTTTTTTTCCCATCAGTGGTGTTGCCACCCATAAGTTGCCCATGCTCTCCTAGGTAATGCCAGTTAAATTCATTGCTTCACGAAGCTAGACTTGAGTGGGATCCTTTGTTTCTGTGGTTGGTGCTCTTCAGCAGAAAACTTCACATGACTAGACTACATGAAGTCAGTTAGGACTTGTCCATAGCAGCCACGCCCTGCTATGCTTTAACAAAGTCAAAATTGAAAAGACTATGAGACTGATAACTACAGCTCCAAGATTCTTTCACAAAAAATATATATATATATATATATATTGATGAGTTTAGGACTCTAGGAAGAGTGAAACTTCTACTAGATTTGCAGAGCGTACAGTTAGGCTGGCATTACTCCCAGGAATCAGCAGCAGGTAAGACAATAGTGTCTGAATCCCATGATTCCCTTTATGTCCTTCATTTCTCTTGGTGACAGAATCTATGGCCACAATAGAAACAAGTCAGTCACCATAATAGCTTCCAGATTGTTGCTTCTAGAGCTGTTTTGAGAGGTTTTCTAATAATCTAATTTCCTAGATAGAAATCTGCCCTACCGAAGCACTTGAGTTTGTCTTCGTAGAATCTGGACTCATTCATGTCATAATAGACTGGCCACATCAGCAAATCTCCATGATTATACAGCCAATGGCTTTACTTGCAGGCTCCAAATTTTTCTATAAAAGGAAGAAAAGTAACTTTGTCTTTCTGCCCTAACTTATTTAAATCTATTAATATTTAGAAAACACACAATAGATGGTGGCATTATTTATTCAATTTATGAAAAAATTTACCACCATGGAGTATAGAGTTTCACATAAAATTTAAATCACATAATCACCCTCAATAACAGCATCCATTGAGAGTCAAGCCCAATAGAGCTTCCTGACAAAGCATCCTAAATGAGCTATGACTGAGGTCCTGAGATCAGCTGTGAGCAGAACAAAGCAAACAAGCAAGTTTCTGTGGTTTCTGTTTTTTACCCAGCCTCAAACATGGGATACCCTGGGCATGTCACTTTTTCTATTTCTCTTTTCTCATCTTTTATCTCTTTTTTCCTCCACCCCATTCAAATGCCCAAAGTTCTAAAACCCTTATCAGTCAAGACGAAGTCTTTCCCACTTTGGGAAGATTTCTCTGACTCACTTGCAATCATGTGTTATTGCATAACCCTCAAACTCATTCACTTTCTCCTCCTTCTTGATTGCTTATCCTTTTTCCTTTTTTTTCGTAGATAGAGAAATGTTGGATTTCTCTGCCTCGATGAGATGGTAAAGACTGGCTTGTTAGGAGAGAGGGGAGGGATGAGGAAGAAGAGGGGTCAGGGAGAGTAGGAGAGACTGCCACTCCATCTTCAATATTTAGCATCTGATATTTGATAGGCTTGCAATAGATGCTTAAGAAAGAAGTAAGTTGTGTTACCATCACATCCTGTTCTAACAAAGACCTGTAAATCCTGTCTGAGGAGGACAACTCACTTAATATAATGATTCCCTTACAAGCACCAAGATGTGAATTACAGAATCCACATTTAAAAGGTCAGGCATAGTGGAATGTGATTGTAATCAGAGGTATGACATATTGGAGATGAGATGGGAGTTCCTAGGGCTTGCTGGCCAGCCAGGCTAGGCAACTTATTGAGTCCCAAGCCAGTGAGAGATTCTGTCACAAAACTCAAGAGTTGTATGCAGTCATTAAAAAAATAATATTCTAGGGCTATACATAAGAACATTATGCTAGGTTAAAGAAGGAAGACAAAAAGGATACGCATCAAATGCTGCCATTAGTACTCTGGGAAAGGCAAAACTTCAGGGACAGAGGTCTGAGGTGTAGTCCTTAAGTTCTAAGGGTGGAAAAAAGTTGCTAGAAAAAGATGGCCATTGTGGAACTTTATGGGGTAACAGAGATGTTCCACAACTTCGTTGTTATGGTGGGCTTTTTGTTTTCCTTTGTTTGAAGACCGGGGTATTTTTCCTTTTTTTCCCCCTTTTTTTACTGATTTTTATTGAGCTCTACATTTTTCTCTGCTCCCCTCCCTGCCTCTCCCTA
>JAQHUG010000071.1:3423414-3463734 GCA_028555095.1 Dicrostonyx torquatus | reverse complement strand
AAGGCAAAACATAAGGAGAAACAGATTAAAATAAGAGCTGAGATAAGGCCAGACACACATAATTAATTATAAGTCTCCGTGTCAGGATTTGGGAACTCGTTGGTGGCTTGAAAAGAAAAAGCCTGGTACAGAAGATACCAAATTAGAATATTAGTTTGAAGAAAGGATGGTTTGAAATCAACCAGATGTGCATTTGAGTCTCCATATCTTTCTGTTTCTGTGACATGTATAATTCAAGCTCTCTGAGCCTCAGTGTTCTCACCCATAAAATGGTAAGATAAACCTATTAACAACAAGGTGTTACATATTTCACCTATCACCTTAATTTAACAGTGCTTCTGACTTCAGTGGTAATACAAATGTATAATGCTGCTCTTTCATCTCAGAGCTAAGAATGTTCTAGAAGTGAAACAACTTTCCATTTTGAAGAAATTCGCAGCACTGTAAGGTGATAAATAAATGAAAGCTGAGACATTGTACTCATGACCTCAGGAGTTCTGTCACTGTATTTTACAATGGTAGCCACAGCCTGGTGCAGAGAGGGTGACCGAAGTCACTAAATGTTAAGTAAAACATGGATTCTAGAGTTGCCTAACCATAAGAGTTGTTATCTTTCTGATGATATTTGCCTTCCTCAAATATGAGAAAACTACCTGGAGCTGGAAAAGTGGTTCCATCGGTAAAACCATGTGAAGATGAGGACCTGAGTTTGGAGCCCCAGAACTCAGCATTTTAGGTGGATGCAGTAGTGCACACATTTGTAATCCCAGCACTCCTGCTAGGCGGCAGGAAGTAGAGACAGAATAATCCCTGGAAGTTCACAGACCAGCTCACCTGGCACACACAGCAACCAACAGGAACTCCTGTCATAACAAAGGGGAAGTTGCCCTTTGACCTCCATGTTCTCTGTGGTATGTGTGCATTTGCATCTACACATACAAATGAACATGCAGACATATTAAATGCATGCACACATTTGCACATTTGCTTACAATTGCCTATTTTAAAAACGGGCAATTCTAAATGATTCTTCTAGCTCTGAAATCCAACCATTTAGAGTACAGTCTTAAAAGTGAACATGGGCTTAAGTGACCATCTGACTTAATTTTGTCCCTATTGTTTCTGATTTCACCTTAGCAGTAGGATACTGAAATCTATGACACATTGTCACCCATCATCTTAATGAAATAGATGTAAATGTCGCCTTACGGTATTTCTGTGTCTCTTTATAAAGACCATTAATAATCTCCTACCTAAAAATTAGCACAGTGTTGACTCACTGAAATGTCAGAATTGACACACTAAGATTACAATCCTCCGAAGGGAGACCAGCACCTAAGAAAGAACAATTTGTATTCTGGGGTCCACTGAAGCCTTCTGCATAGCTCCTTGACATTATCAGAGGATTCTAGGAGTAAAATCTGTCTCCCAGAACATATTTTTACTCTGGTCAGACAATTAATGGCTGAAGCTATTAAAGCTAATCTATGGTTGTTAGCATTTGGAGAGGGAGCTCCTTGGGAAATTGGGCTGAGAAAAAAGACATTCAGATAGAGGCATCGGGGAAGTGGCTCCGCAGCTAAGAGCACTTACTGCTCTTGGAGAGGACCTGAGTCCTATTCCTAGCACTCACATAAGGGAACTTACCGTTGCTTAAACTTCAGCTCCGGGGAACGTCTGGTCTCTCCATGGGTACCTGCTCTCATGTGCACGTACTCACAGAGACATGCTCACACATACATGTATTTAAAACTAGTAACTTTTTAAAAAATAGATACATTATCAATAAAGAAAAAAGAAAAAAATGGATTCATTGAGTTAAGTGATACTATGCTTCTTAGCTTTGGATGGATGATGGACAGATAATGGGAATGGATGATGGACTTACTCTGTAAGGTGGACCCACGGCAGCAAGAAAAGAGCTGTGTTCTGCTGGCTGCTAACTTCCAGAAGGCTCTGCCCAGCTCAGGGAAGCAGAATAGCTTTGAGGATTCGTTAAGCACTCAGTCACTGTTAGGATGAGAGGAATATAATTTGTGGGTTTGAAAAAGTTTTTAGTGTTAAGTAAATAATAGATGCCCTCCTCACCTTCCCCCACAATGAAATTTGTTCCTTAAGTCCTGAAGACAGAGAGGTTAATGGAAAGCTTGGGGAAAACTGCTAACCTTTGACATTTGAATGATAGCAAGAGTTAGTATAGTCTAGGTGGGTGAAATGGCAGGGGAGGACAAACAGAGGGAACAGGTACCAGGCAGGCCAAGGTGGTCTATGCAATCCCATAAACAGCTCCATCAATACTCAGCAAAGCTTTATAATTTACATCTATAAAAATGAGTGTCTGCTTTAGGGCTAGAAGTCTTCCTTAGACCTCTGGCCTTCTTTTACCTATTTTTTGTGGTCTGGTATTCTTATATCTCACAGATTTCCTGAAGACATCTTACTGGGAATCTGTATTTGTTCACTCCTGGATTCAGCTACTTTGTCATCTAGGAGCCTAAGTTCCATGCTCTACCTGCAGTTCTGAAATTAAATCACCCCATGGGAACTTTCAAATGTGAAATTCAAGGAAATTGGGAGATGACTACATAGGTAAAAAGCTTCCTTGCAAGCATGAGGACCTGAGTTACATTTCCAGAAACTATGGATGAAAGCTGGGCATGAAGGTTGTGCACCTATAACCCCACACTGAAAAGACAGGAAAAGAACGACCCCTGCAGCTAGAAAGTGAGGACATCTTGTGATGACATCGAGTGAGACTTGGTGAGGTCCAGGTCAATGAGAAACCTTATCTTAAGAAGAAGAAGAAGAGAAAGAGGAGGAGGAGGAAGGAAGGAAGGGAGGGAGGGAGGGAGGGAGGGAGAGAGAGAGAGAGAGAGAGAGAGAGAGAGAGAGAGAGAGAGAGAGAGAGAGAGAGAGAGAGAGAGAAAGAAAGAGAGAAAGAAAGGAAGAAGAACTTTATTCTAATTTCATTTCTGTAGCTGTGATAAACATCCTGGCAGCAGAAACTTTGGGGAAAAGAGTTTTATTCACTTTACAGTTCCAGGTTACAGTCCACTGTTGAGAGGAAGTGAAGACAGAAACCTGAAGAGAGAAAGAGCAAAGACAGACACACCCATGCTGCCTGCTCACTGCTCATGTTCAGCTAGCTTTCTTCATTCTTAAGACAGGTCCAAGCACAACCCATGAAATCACCCACACATTGGGTTGACTCAATGAATGAAGATGATCCCCCATCGACATGCCACTGGCAAACCACATATAGATGACTCTGAAATAGAGACCTTCTTCCCAGGCAATTCTAAGCTTAGCAAACTGGCATTTAACATCAAAAACAAAATTAGATCTGGGGCGATGGCTCAGCAGGTAAGAACACAGGCTCTTGTTCCAGAGGACCCAGATTTGGCTCCCAGCACCCAAATAGTAGCTCACACCCATCTATAACTCTAGTCCTAGGAAATCTAACACCCTCCCCAAGCTCCAAAAGCACCAGGCTTTTGGTACACAAACATACATACAGACAGAATATTTATACACATAAAATAAATAAGACTTTTTAAAAAAATTAACCACATAATGTCTTTTTGGGAATAAGATCTCAGATTGTCTTCTGCCCCATCCCCCCACATAATACATACAAATACATATGTACACATAAATACATACATGCATGCATACAGAGAGATAAATACACACCTAAACACATAAATACCCATACTACAAATACACTCATGAAATTAAATTAAATTAATGGGCCACAAACAGAAAGTGAGACCTGTTGTGAAGTAACATTTTAATGGGAGGAGGAAGGGCATAAGAGACAATGATAAGGGGAAATATGATCAAAGCATGTTTTACATGTATGAAATTACTAAAGAGTGAAAGATTATGTTTGAAAAAAACTAAAAAGAATACAGCTCATTCCTGGAACTCAACACAAGGAAAACGAGAGACAGGGCTTCTCCGGCTGAAAACCAGTGGGGAACATGTCAAGCACTCCACTGGCTCCTGGAACATTGCATGAATTGAAAGATCCAGACATCCATGTATCTGGACGCTCCTTCATGGAGTCAAATTGCTGCCCTGATATCTGCACCTTTCCCATAGGCACCCCTGTGAATCGCTGCATCCCTCAGAGCACCTCTGAGTCCCCCAGGGAACTGCTGCTACTCCAGTGCAAGCATGGCCTCTGTGTGATGAGCGCTCAGAGGTACAGAACACACAGAGCCAAGCTTTCAGCTCACCTGGTAATTTCCGGGCAACAGTACTCCAGACATAGCAGCTCTGTGAGTGGTTAATCTGGCTTTCAGAACCATCACACAAAACAAATCTCTGGGCAGGGGCCCTGGGGAATTATCTAGATTAGGTTAACTGAGCTAAGACGCTCCATCCATGGGCGGGGATCTCTCATTGCATTCATCTCTTTCTGCCTCCCAGCTGTGGATACAATGTAACCAGCTGCCCCATGCTCCTGCTACTGTCACTTCTTTACCATGACAGACTGTGCCTTCAAACTGTGAGCCAAAATAACCTTCCTTGCAAAGTTGCTTTGGCAGTCAGAGCACTGGGAAAGGAGCCTGATGCCAAGCTCCCTTGGGAAATTCTTTCACATGAACTGTGTGAAGCAGACTCTGCTCTCGCTGTCACTCTCCTTAAAGCAATAATCAAAGAGACACTGAACAACTTCCTAAAATGATATAGCCTCCAAATGGAGGACAAAAGCTATGGGCTGCTGTCTTTCCTTGCCACACTATTGATCCAAAACATCCACCCTACCTATGCCCCATGCCAACTGTCCCAGATCTTCTTGGGCCATGTCTCACCTCTCTCTATCATACCCTCCATGAGTCCTCTCTGCTGGAAAATTGCAACACAGATTGTCTATACAATTTTCACTAAAAGTGAGGAAGGGTTCATCTTTGCATCCATAGACTCACTCTTGGCTCCAGCAACGTCTGAGGTGTCTCCTCACAGACCTATAAAGATGGAAAACTAAAGGCTCTGGTTAGTTACAGTGGAAGGACAAAAGGCAGAACTAGCCAAAGGGAGAGGGTGCCAGCGGTAAGGTCTTCAGCAGATCCCACAGTCTTCTGGGGTTCTCGTCCTCATGGAGTCACATAGTATGTGCTCACTTTTTCTAGCATCACATTGTGACAGCACATATGAAACCCTGTGTAATGGAGAAGCCACCAGAGAAGCAAAGCCTAGGAGCTTATGCTGTAGGACATGACATTTTTCCCTGTAGCGTCCACTATAGTACCATACTCCCAAAAGAAAGAGAGTGTTCAACAGAACCTTATTGCCTTCTAAAACAGACAAGAGAGAATAAGCCAATCTTTTAAGAAAGGTGAGAACTCACGGCAAATCCATGGTCCCAGATGATGAACAGGCCACCTACAAACAGGCCTTCCCAGAGAGCAGTCTTGCCTGCTGCATCAATCTCTTCTGAACGCATTGCTACCCACAGGCACCATTCTAAGAGTGTCTTACGAGGGACTGGAGAGCTTGATTAGTGGTTAAGGGTGCTTATTGCTATGGCAGGGCCACCAGGGTAAGTTTTCTTCATCCATAGCATGCCCCTCACAACCTCCTATAATGCAAGCTCCTGGCCCCACTGGTACCTGCACTCAGTCTCACACACACACACACACACACACACACACACACACACACATATATATATATATATAATTTATATATATACAAATCTTTTATTTAAAAAATAGTCTTACGAAGATTGATATTTCAAGAATTTGATATGCTCCAGCTGATGCCCCAATGCTGGCTAAACTGGAGTGCAAACTAGACAAAAGCCTTTCCTTCCCAAAGGGAAATAACCTAGGGCAGGAAGTAAATGTCAAAGAAATGAATGAACACAAAAGAGACAATACCTGAGGCAGACTGAGTGACCCAAGGGACAGGCGTTCTGGAAGACTGTTGTAGAGAAAAGCCTGAGCTCCACTGGTGCAGGGGGAAAAGGGGGCAAATCTTGTGACCGTCAGCAGGTAAAGATTCCTGGGCAAAGGGGGAAAATGTGCTCAGGCCCTGAGGAGATGTACTTGGTTTGGGAGCAAACCCAGCAAGGGGGCTCAGGAGGGCAGGAGAGCCACAGTAATGCAATTAAAGAGATGTTAAGACATCCAAAGCCCAGAGTCTTGTGTATAGGTGTGATAGATTGAGAGAGGTACTCCCATCATGTGGTGCAGTGTGTGATTCCAAAAGTGAGAAGCAGGTTCCCTCCTGCAAAAGCTCCTTTATCTGGGTGACACAGGCTTCCCATTAATAAGAAGAGTGTGGATAAGGCCTTAGAGACAGGGGACAAGCCAAGCTGAACAGCTAATACCGACATAAGGTTTGTTACAAAATCTCAGAAATTAATATTTTGTGATGTTATGTTGCTTCAGTTTTGTTAATTTATTTTTATACAGTTGTCAACTTGACACAACCTACAATCCCCCAGGAAAACTAATCTCAGTAAGGGACTGTGCAGATTAGCCTATGGGCAAAGGTCTGTAAGGGGTTGTCCTGATTGCTTTAAGGGATGCAGGTAGACCTATCCCTAATGAGGGCTGCACTCTTCCCTGGTTTGGGCTCTGAGCTCTGAGAGTAGAGAGGGCCAGCTGAGCACCGGGCACCTGTGCTCTTTCTCTGCAGTCTGGAGTGCAAGCAAACTGAGGAGCTCTTTCCAGTTCCTGCTCCTCCATCTGCCTCCTGTGACGGGCTGCGGCCCGGTACTATGAGCTGAAAGAAACTCTCTCCTCGAAGCTGCTGTTGTCAGCATGTTGTATCATAGCCGCGGAGAGAAACTGGAGTTGAGAGTAACATCTGTCTCCAGCTTTGCCTATCACTCTCTAGAATACAGCAGCCCAGACACAGAGCAACCGAGCTCTGTACACAGACATTCTAACTGAGAAAGGAACAGGGCTCTATGTACTGATGTTGGGACAATCCAGCGACCATGTGCAAGAAAACAAACCAACTGTGATCCAGATGTTGCACCATATACAAATCCTCAATAGTATGGTATGCCAAATACTTGCCAGGAGGTTTGCAAGGTTGGATCCAAGCTTTAAGCATGGCGCTGTGGGTTCATAGTCTCCATGCATCCTTCTTTTTTTTTTCTTTCTTTTGGTTTTTTGAGACAGGATTCTTCTGTGTCTCTGTGTAGCTTTGGAGCCTGTCCTGAAACTCCCTCTGTAGACCCGGCTGATCTTGAACTCACAGAAAGCCACCTGCCTCTGCCTCCCGAGTGCTGGGATGAAAGTTGTGCACCACCACCGCCCAGCTAATGCGTCCTGAATATAAGGACTGTATCTGTAGGGAGTCACTCTGAATAGATATACAATATGATTGCATGTATATGATGTCTCGTGGAAGACAAAACTATGGAGATGTTAACCGATGATTAGCAGAGGTCATGGGATTGGGGAGGAAAAGACTCTGGATGAAGATGCTCCTGAGAACAAATCACTCTCTGTAGGACCTAACAAGAGGGCAGCTGGATGCAAGAAGTCACAGCATCTAGGTTAGGTGGACAGGGCTAACATTGCCAAATGAACTACAGGGCTTAGGACAGTTTCATATAGTAAAGAATCCTCCCTCCATTCATGTTACAAATAAGCCATCCTCTTAGAAACCCTGCTGGTGTATATGAAATCATGAGAGAGTTTAAATAGCTTTATAAATTCAAATATGTTAAAGCAGATTGCTAAGTTTTGTTCAGCTTCCTATTTCATGAATGATTTCGAGTCAGGTATGATGGCATACTTATAATCCCCGTACTCAGAAGACTAAGACAGGAGGATTGCCACAAACTCCAGGCCAGACTGGGTCAGACTGGGCCAGACTTGTCAAAGTAGAGATCAAGACCTAGCAAAACAAATAAGAAGAAAATGAGGGAGAGTGGAGTGGAATTGGAGATGGGAAGGAAAAAGGGAAGGAGAGAGGGAACCAAGGAGAAATTCTACAATTAGAAAAACGTGTGTGTGTGTGTGTGTGTGTGTGTGTGTGTGTGTGTACCTCTGTGTATCTCTATATCTCCTTCCTATGCACATATATGTGTCTGTGTGTTGTGTGTAATTATGGCAGTTAAAACATTTACACAAACTAGAAGAAGCAGCAATTCTGACGTAGGAGAACCAGAACTAATTTTACTCTGTCACAGAGCACTGTATGACCCGGAGAAGCCAGTCCCCTTCTCTCAGGTGACACCATTTCCTGGTCCACGGATGAAATGTTCATTCGAGTTAATTTCTAAGGTGCCATGAAGCTCAACATTTCCATGACTCTAAGGCCCATAAAAGACTCATTATTCTCTCTGTACTCTAATAAGCAAATGTGACCACTGTGGGCAGATTAAATGCAGGAGCTAAAGATTGATGGGGTCACCTCATGATTTTCCAATAAAGGCCGAGTGGAATAGCACAATAGTGTGATGAAGGGACACGGCCAGGCTGTGCTGAAGGTGGGTGACAAAGTCGCTGCCTGCTTCTTCTGGTGGTGTTTTCGCATAACTCTGAGGCAGACCCAGGAAAATGCTGAGTCGCACCCTCTTTGCTGGATAAACTGTCCTGCAACTGAGCAGGGTGAAATTGGTCAAGAAGGAAATTTAGACGCAAGCATTCATTTTTTTTTAATGAAAATTTATGGAGCACAAGGTGTGTGGTAGGCCTGAGCTAGGAATAGCAAGAGAAAAAAACTTTGCCCTTATTTTCATAGGCTTATTATTAGTCTTGAAATAAACACACAAACCACTTCTAAAGATATAATGAACACTACAAAGCCTAAGGATTCATGGTACCCAAGTGAGAGAAGATGGACTTCCACATGAAATATTTTCATAAGCCCTTAAGAGATAAATGCCATTTCAGTGGGTGTCCCCATCATGGTCTTGACCTCTTTGCTCATGTTCTCACTCCTCCCACTCTTCAACTGGACTTTGGCAGCTCTACCCAGTGCTCCACTGTGGCTCTCTGCCTCTGCTCCCATCAGTTGGTGGATGAAGGTTCCATGGTGATATTCATTAATCTGACTACAAGGCAAGGTCAGTTTGGGCACCCTTTCCACCATTGCTTAGGGTCTTAGTTGGGGTCATCCTTGTGGATTCCTTGGAATTTCTCTAGTGCCAGGTTTCTAGAGTCCCATAAAGATGCCTTCAACCAAGACCTCTCTTTCCTTGCTCTCCAGCTCTGTCCTTCCCCATTTTTGACTATGCCATTCCCTCAAGTTCTCCTCCCCCCTCCCCTCTCCCTTCCTCCTCCCCTTCTACCCTCCCTTTTCCCCCCACCCCCATGCTCCCAATTTTCTCAGGAGAGCTTGTCTATTTCCCCTTCCAATGGAAATCTATATTTGTTACTCTTAGGGTCCTCCTTGTTGCATAGCTTCTCTAAGGTCGTGGACTATAGGCTTGTTATCCTTTCCTTTACATCTAGTAACCACTTATGAGTGAGTACACACCATGCTCATCTTTCTGGGTCTGGCTTAACTCATTCAAGATGGTTTTCTATAGTTCCATCCATTTGCATGCAATTTTAAGATGTTATTGCTATTTTACCATTGAGTAGTACTCCACTGTGTAAATGTACCACATTTTCCCTATCCATTATTTGGTTGAGGGGCATCTAGGTTATTTCCAGGTCCTAGATATTACAAATAATGCTACTATGAACATGGTTGAACAAATGTCTTTGTAGTATGACTGAGCATCCTATGGGTATATACCCAAGAGTGGCATCGCTGGGTCCCAATTTTCTGAGAAACCACCATACTGATTTTCAGAGAGGTTGTACAAGTTTGCATTCCCACCAACAATGGTGGGAGCTCACCAACTCTGTATGGACAGGGAAGAAACCAACAAAAGACCAAACTAGGCCCTTGTGGGTGACAGTTGTATGGCTGGGGCAGACTGCAGGGCCACTGTCAGTGGAGCAAGATTTATCCCTACTGCTTGTACTTTGTATTTGGAACCCATCTCTTTGGAAGGATATCTTGCTCAGCCTAGATATGGTAGGGAGGGCCTTGGTTCTTTCCCAAAGCAATGTGGATAGGGAGTGGGGTTGGTAGGAGGGGAGGGAAAAAGAAGAGGCAAGGAAGTGGGAACTGGGATTGGTATGTAAAATGAAAAAAATAGATAGTTTTTTTGGTTTTTTTTAAATAAAATAAAATAGAAAAAAACATTTTTTAAAAAACAGATGAATGCTGAATCACTTAGAAGGGTGCTGGAGAAAAAAAAAAAGAGTGAGTCAGTGTGAGAGCGCATCAGGACAGATGTCTCACAGAGTCATGGTTAGACAAGACAAGCAGTTTCACTTGTTTTTAACAAATGAGCACAAAGAAATGTTGGGTTGGTGCGACGGCTCGGTCTGTCAGATGCTTATCTTGCCAGCAAGAGGACCTGAGTTCTAGCCCCAGAGCCCATGTGAAAGTTTTGAACACAGCGGTGCCTACTTGTATCCCAGTATTGAGCAAGTGAACAATGGCAGGTCCCTGGGGCTCCCTGGCCAGCCAAAATACACAGACTGGAGAGCTCCAGGCCAGTGAGAGACCCTGTCTCCAGAAACAAGATAGACAGAGATTACTAAAGGGCATCTGGCCTCTCCACACAGTTGTGCACACACCATGCACACATGCACACACATACACACAGGAATGTCACAAATAAAACAGGTATCTGAAGGCCCACCTTCATATGGTCTGAGAAACACAGTGTTCTAGGGGCAGTGGAGACCTCAGCTGTGGGTGTACAGAATGACTAGAAAGTGCCCCTCCATCCAGTAAACTTCTCATTCTCGCAGCTAGTGTCTCAGTGCATACAGGCTGCTCAGGACCAAGTACACAGCTCATCAAAACAGCAGTGTTCCCTGGCAAACTTCAAAAGTGAATCTGGAAAGCAATCCTCACCAACGGAGCATCGCCTGAGATGGTTTAAGGTGTACTGCTAAGCACTTTGCAGATTCAGGAAAATCCTACGGCTCAGAGCAGAACACTCCAATGCTGACACTTCAGAGATATTTCTTCTAACGTCACACAGGCTAAACCAAAGCAAAAGCCCATCTGGAGGCTCAGAGAAAGACCACACATCTTGACTTTTATCTATTTCTAAAATAATATACACACAGACACACACACACACACAAACAAACATACATCATATCACATCATGTACACATATACATGCACATGCACACACACTTTTTCTGCAGGTGTAACCTATAGAGTTGGTTTGCTTTATGTAATTTTAACTTTGCTCTGGGTTTGGATTAGAATCTTTGTTGTGTTTTAGTTCTGTAAAAATTTATTCATTTGATTTTAAGTGTGGGGATATTTTGCCTACAGGTCTATGGGTGCACCATGTGCATGCTTGGTATCAAGAAAGGTCAGAAAAGGAAAATAGATCCTCTGGGATTGGAGTTTGGATGGTTAGGAGCTACCGTGTGGATGCTGGGACCTGAAGCTCAGTGCTCTTCAGAAACAGCAAATGTGTTTAGCTGCTGAGTCATTCCACCAGCCCCTTAGTTTGCTTTTTGTTTTCTTTTGTCATTTTGAGGCAGGGTCTTACTATGTCACCCTGACTGGCTGAAAAATCACTGTATAGACCAGGCTGGCCTTGATCTCACAAGACTCTGCCTGCCTCAGCTGGGATTAAAGGTAGGTACCATATTGAGCCCTCTTTACTTAATTTGTATACATACTTTCACTTAAGACTCAGAGAGTATCGATAAATGGACATCAAACAAGCAGTCAATTTTTGGTAAATCCCTGGGAGTTTGGACATTTTAAACACAATCAACATACAGACAAAGTTAAGCTGGGGAGATGACTCCATCAGTAAAGTATATCATACAAGCATGAAGCCCTGAGTTCAGATCCCTCGCATCCACTGAGAGCCAGGCATGAATCCCAGATCTGGGAAGCCAGCAAAAACAGATCCCCAATCTTGCTCGCCAGGCAGACTGGCAAGTATCTGAGCAGCAGGCTCAGTGAGAAACACTATCTCAAATAGTGAGAAGACACCTAGTATCAACCTCCTGATTCTACATACATATGGACATACAAGTGCGCACTTACATGTACACACATATGAACAAATAGACACACACACACACTGGGTGCACAAAGTAACAATAAATAAAATTTACAAAACACAAGGAATCACTTTGGCCAAGAATTTCCTAAACGCTGTGAGGATGAGTTCCATCTGTGATGTTTGGTGAGTGCTGTCTTTTGTACTAGGGGTTTTCGTGTCCTATAAATGGACTGAGACAGCTGGAAATACTTAAAATCGAGCCTGCCATCCAGATGTTCAAGCACGGTGCTGCCAGACAAGTAGATCCATCGGCTCCATGTGGCAACAGCCGTGGCTTCCTCACAGGCGAAAGCCAAGTTTATATTTGGTTCTAGACAGAAGCAAATGTGTTTATGCTGGTGGTTACACTTTAAAATTAATTTTCCCCTCTAATTTTTCCAACTCGAGTTTCACATTTAAGAATTTATTCATCCCCTGATCTCCATAAATCAGGTCTCTGAAGCAATAAACAAAGTTCAGATGATGAAGCACTGCTGATCTAATTAAAACCACCTTTCCCGGTGCGTGGCAAGTTCACCCTCGTGGAACCAGCGCTTTTCTAAATGAACTTCCCCAATTTAGGAAAGGACCCTTCTGGGGCACAAGAGGATGACTGACCCCTTGTAATGTCTTAATATTTTTCAGGGAGTCAACGTATCATTGAGGGACGACTATATGTCAAACATTTTATTGATTTCCTTTTCCCCATCAGCCCCCTCCTGTGCCATAAGACATTTAAAATATCAACAGCAATATGTTATTATTGTCAACATTTTGAAACGATGAGAGCCATCAAATACAACGCAAAGGTAGGGTCATCTTTTTTATCTTGTGCACTATGAAGAGTCTATCAAACCGCAGCCCCACTGCCACCCCCACCCAACATAACATTATGGAGTAACACCTGACATTATGGAGTACCAATCTCATGACATCTCCCAACAGTGATGTTGTACAAATGAGTTTTGAGGGGCTGAAGAGCTGGCTTGGTAGCTAAGAGAACTCGCTTTGCAGAGGATCTGAGTTGGTTCCCGGCACCCACACTGGATAGCCTGTAACTGCCATATCCATCTCTCCTGGGCTTCTCAGACACGGCACTGATGTTCACAGACCCAAACAGGCATATGCATAAAATTTTAAAGAGAGTTTGCTCTTTTCCTGTCTAGGCATAGCTGTACTAGGTCATGCTTTTATGTTCTTTCCAAAAAGATTTGTAGCAAATACATGTACAATGCCATCTTCAATTTAGGTTACAAGATGGGAATGGGCTTCTGAGTAAGAAAGCATTAGCACTACAGAGGTAATTGGTGTGTGCATGTGTGTGTGTTCACATGTGGGAGGGGAGCCCTGCATGGATGCAGTCATGTCTGTGGAGGCCAAACCCAACTTCAAATCGGTCTTCTGCAGTTGCTCTCCGCATGTGTTTTCCTTATAGTGCTCCAGTTCAGCGGGCTTGCTCACCAAGGAACCCCAGAGGTCCACCTGCCTCCACCTACCTCACACCAGGATCCCAAACACTCCCTAAGGACTGAACTCAAGCGCTCACAGCCGTCTTCTCAGTCCCAAGAAGTAATTGAGACAGGAACTGAGAGATGGATGAATCAGCACGCAAATTAACTGTAGTGTCTCATTAACCAGAAAACATGCGTACAAGCAGATCCTGAATGTAATGGCTGCATCTGGCCCAATAAAAAGAAGTGACCTCCTTCCTCTGGGATTGATAGGAAAAACTGATGATGAAAATAAACCCAAAAGTGTCTGTCCTTTCCTCTGCTTGAAGTGTCAGCTTCAAGTATAAGATCAGAGGGGAATAAAACCATTTTTTCTTGAATTTGTTGGAAAACCAGCATTTCCTAAACTAATTTCTATGAATATTAATTCCTGGAGTTGTTGAATGGTTACGAAAAAACTCCAATAAAATACAATTGAGAAGTGCTTTGCACTGCAGGTGCCTCTCAGAGCGTCAGTCAAACTTCACCATCAGCAAGGGAGACTGTGGACCCCAGCATGAGAGGAGAACATAAACCTCAATTTAAATTGCTATGGCTTCTTGTTCCCAGCAATAGGCAGTAAGTTTCCTTTGCTTTGCAGTTTGTTGCCCCCGGCCATTTATTTTCCACTGCTCTAAAACATAATTTCTTCACATGCAGGTGGTTGCTCTGTACCTGGTTAATATCCTAAGGGGCAGAAGGGGTTGGGGAGTCCACTCTTACCCCCAGCCAATCAACAGATAGAGAGTCAGAGCCCCAACCCCTGCTGTATAAGGTGCACAGAGACACCTTGAGTCCACTAGACAAAGGGAGCAAAGATGAATGACTGGGCAGGACACCCTAAACCCCAGTGAACACTCAAACCCTTTGGAGTCCAAGGTCTCTTCCACTGGGGCAGGGCTTCTGTACCATAGGGATCTGTAATGCTTGCCAATAAACGTCACCTTCAGGTTTGACTGATTTTTCTCATGCCATTTAATTCTTTAACTGACAGAAGAAAAGAATCCACCTGCTAGCTGGTATGATATACTTAGCGGCAATTTTAGATCCTGTGAATTTTGCGTAAGGTATAGTGACTTATTCACCAGCAACCATGCCTTCTTCTTGGGGTGGATGATCAAAACCATGGGAAAGTATTCTCTATCCAAATTTCCTGAACATTCACAGGATGAACTGGGCTGCACACCACATAACAAATTGGTCCTTGTATAAGCAGGTCAGGAAAGACCAAATATAGCCAGGAAGATGTCCATGTACTGTGTTGGTAACATGACCTCGTGGTTTTGGTTTTATGTAAAACATTACTATTGATGTGAGTGTGTGTGTGTGTGGTGTAGTATGTGTTTTTTGTGTGTATGTGTGTAGTGTTATGGTGTACTGTGTTTGTGTGTATATGTGTGTGTGTGGTATGTGTGGTGTAGTATGTTTTTGTGTGTATGTGTGTAGTGTTGTGGTATACTATGTGTTTGTGTGTATGTGTGTACTGTGTGTGTGTGGTGTAGTATGTGTTTTTGTGTGTATGTGTGTGGTGTTATGGTGTACTATGTGTTTGTGTGTATATGTGTGTGTGTGTGGTATGTGTGATGTAGTATGTGTTTGTGTGTATGTGTATAGTGTTGTGGTATACTATGTGTTTGTGTGTATGTGTGTACTCTGTGTGTGTGTGTGTGGTATGTGTGGTGTCTGTGTGCAAGCACAAGAACAGAGCCAAAAACATCAATGGCAGGTGTCTTTCTCAGTTTCTCTCCATGTTGCTGTTCTTATAGAGTCTCTCAATAAACCTGGTGCTCACTGAGTAAGCTAGGCTGATTGCTGATCAGTGAGCTCCAGGGATCCTCCTGTTTCAGCCTCCCCAACTCTGGGACTACAAATGCATATTTGATGCCTAGTTTCTGTTCTTGGGTTCTGTGGGTCAAGCTCAGGCCCCATGTCTGCACGGGAAGCACTTCACTGACTGAGCCATCTCTGCAGCTCAGGTTTTCACAAAGAGCTTGGAGAGCAGAAAGGCTTCTTTTCCAAACTCAAGGCACCTTTGCAAACACGTGCCCAGCTCTTACTCCCTCGTCCCTGTGTTATCATTCTTCTTCCCATGATCCTCAGAAGGGGGAAGCTGTCAGCCTGGAGACACTGACAGTATAAACCCTTCTGGAACAAAATAGGAGTAAAATCTCCCAGGAAGCCATCGATCTCACCTAGAGAAGTGTAATGTTCAGTGGAAGGAGACCAGAGTAATTGATGTTTAACCCCAACAGACACTGAAACTGCTTGAAGTCCTTTTCCAGTGCGATGAGAAGTTTCCTATAGTCTCTATGCTTTCCAACCCAAATATCATTTTTTAAGATCAAGGGAGAGAGAGCATGCCTTTTGGGAAAAAATTACAAATTTCCTCAAGCTAAAAGCAGTGTTGTTATTGCCCTGCCTAAAAATCTAATTTGATCAGAGAGTCCCACATCCTGCAGTTTGTCCGTTATCTTAACAAAATGATAGCAAAATGGGAATATTGTGACCTCAGAGAAAGGAAGATCCTGTTCTCCCTGCAGCGCTGACTCTGAATCACTGTCTCTTGGAGGCCGCAGGAGCTTGAAGGGCACACGAGCTCTTGGCACTTTAATTTCCTCAGCTGTGAGAACAGAAGGTGTGAGTTACAATGGAGGAATACACGTTTGTTTGTTTGTTTGTTTGTTTTCTTAACCAGCTTACACGCGATCCAATTCTTGGGTGAACTTATAGCCTCTCCAGAAGCCCTAGGGATGGGCATGTGTGGTGTTGTGGAGCAACTTCTTGGAGTTAAAGCATTCCCTTCTGGAGGGAGGAGGCCTTAACTTATTAAATTAGTGTCTACAAAGATTCCAAGTGTCAGTACTTCCTTACAAGTTTCACGATACCCCAAGGTTAGAAAAGCAGCAACAATTGCTTAGAGGAGGGGACTGTTCAACCCACCAGTCCACCTGTCTGCAAGTTATGCAGGGAGGCCCTGGAATGCAGCTGTCTGGGATCATCACCCATGCTAGGGTGGTGGGCTCTCAGTCTCCCTTGCTCCCGTAAGCTGCCCCTCTCCCCACTCCGGTATGAAACACCAAAGACTCTGGGTCAGCAAGTGGACTCTGCTGGAGGTCACGTTGGTCTGTCATGGAGAATTAGACATTTGTGCATACCTCCCCAGGGACAGCCAGACGCTACAACAGTCCAAGCTTCAGAGACTATGAGAGAAGTCAGTCCTCCCTCGGCTACACACCAAACAACTTTGGCTTGTTTATAAATCTATATACACAACCTATTCTTAAGACTATAATTGCAGAATTATTTTTACTGCATGTAATTGTTGCTGCAGACTTCTTCACTCTAGTGAATAGAGAAATAAAGTTGTTTCCCAGAAATTAAATTAAATGCTTAGATGGTCCTTTACAATTAAATAAAGGTAAAAAATTAAAACTGCTGAATTGGATGTGTGTATGGTACCTGTATAATGCCTGGTATATAATTAGGAGAATATTGTGCTCACATGCCTTTAATTTCTTTTTATTTTAATGTAATTGTCTCAAAAACAGTTGAAAAATAGTACCAAGTACCCCATGTACCCTTTGCAGGGTCTTCTCCCATTTTATCAGGGTACATTATCACAATCAGCACATTGGTGCTGGGCAATATTACTCTAGGTATGTTTCTAGTTCAATTTGTAAATAATGAATGATAGGGTATGAATGGGGATACACGGGAAAATGTGCAGCCTGGGAGAGCAGAGATTTGATTGAGGACAAGGAGACCTATCAAAGACAGAAGCTGCTCATCTTAGGAAGTAGAATGACTCCCAGGGCTTTATCTGTGGTGCCAACAAGGAGCTGGGAATGGAGGCTGCAGCAGGTGCTATCGAGAGTCTGATTATCTCAGGACAAAGACCTCTGCTGCTTTTACTGAAAAGCAGCAAAGATATGGCCATGCAATCAAAACAATATCTACATATCAAAAATGTGAGAAAAGTTTAGAGCAAATGATAGGTAACTTTGATGTTGAAAATGAACATGGCATCCCCATTTATTTAGAATAGTTGGTACAAATTTAAAGTGATATCCCTGTTTATGAAATACAGACAGGAAACCCCAGCAAACAGCCTCATGGAGATTATATCTGGAAATAAAATTATGGCTCACTCACTCAGAGCTGCTGCTACCTGAACTGTAAACAAAGAAAAATGAGCAAAGAGGGGCTAAGAAGTCATGGGTTAAATATGACCAAATATTAATACAGAAGACAGTTGTTTTTCTCTTTAAAATCTCAAGTTCACCTTGTCTTCATGTGCGAGAGACTTTTCCCTTTGTTGTGACACAGCACCTGACAAGAGCACCTAATGGAGGAACAGCTCTGTTCTGGATCATGGTTTGCAAGGGGATGATGGCAGGAAGGCCTGGCAGCAGGAGCATGCGGCGGCTGCACGCACAGCCTCCACAGTCAAGAAGCAGAGGGATGGACTCTGATACTCAGCTCTCTTTCTCCCTTCGAGTCAGTCCTGGACCCCTCTCCGTAGGATGGTGACACCCACATTCAGGATGGGTGTTTCCACCTCAGTTAAATCTTTCTAGAAATACCCTCACATGTATCTCCTAGGTAAATTGCATGAAGTTGACAGTCAAGATTAACTACCACACTTAAGTACAAAATCCAATGAACCATAATGGGGCTTCTACATTGTGCAAAAGTCTGTATGTTTTGAATTAACTTGCATTTGTGCTCATCATAAAATTTTATATATATAAAATTTCTTTTCATCTGTGTCTCTTTGAATTGCAGAGCCAGCTTTAATTGCATATAATAAGAGGGGGCATTCTGGCTATAATATCATAATGTCTACTGAGCATGGATGAATGGAGAAAGGGAGCCAGGTGTGATCTCCCAGAAATCTCCTGGAGGCATGTGATCCTAACATGAGACAGGAAATTGCAAGGCAGTCTCCTTTCAATTAATGATGAACTAGACAGATTTATTCTGTAGAACTCACAAGGGTCGCCTGGGTTAATAAAAACACATTTAAAGCAAAATCAAAGGATTAGTTGTGGGTAGTTGGGATTTGAGTGTGAGCAGGGAGAGCTATCAAAGAACAAATGCTTCCATCTTAGAAAAACAAGATGGCCCTGGGAGTATTATCTATGAAGCTAGTAGGGCTGGGATTGGGGAATAGACGTCCCCAGCAGTCTGATTATCCTGACACAAAGAACTCTGCTGCCTTTACTGAAGATGTTGCTGTTATTTTCACAGTTAAATTTTGCTAAGCTCCTTTTGAAATGTTAGTCCTCTGAGCCATGCTGTAAACTAATGATCCAAAAACAGGAAAATAGGTTTTTGTTGAAGAATACTTGGTATTAACTGCAAACTGGTAGCCCCAGCACTAAGGAGGCTGAGTCAGAAGATAGAGTGTAAATTCAAGGCCTGCATGGGCACACAAGAGATCCATCTTAAGGAAGAGGAGACAGTGTATGAGTTGAATTGTGGCCCCTATGATGGTTGGTTTATAAATTGATATAATCTGGAATCACCTAGGAATAGTCTCATCAAGGGATTGTCTGTATTAGGTTGGCCTATGAGCAAGTCTATTGGAGATTATCTTCATTAGTGGGTGAAGGCGTAAGTCACAAAACAATCCCACACCAGTTTGGAATTATGATTAATAAAAAGGTTATTTATTGAAAGGGAAAACTTATAGATCACCATCCCAGACAACAGCCCTCTGTGCAACCAGGAACAGAGTCTAGTAGCCAGAGGTGGACCCTGAAGTGAGAGAGAGAACAGGGCTACTGCTGCTTTTTAAAGCAAAAGAGACCATGCCCAAGTGGGCTGGTATCTTAAAGGTTATTGGCTGAAGGAGCGAAAGGAGCTCCCGCAGCAAGTGGGAATACCTTATCACTATGTGAGTCACTTGCTGGGCAGGAGACCTTGGGTTGTTTAAATGCAGAGAGAGTAATCTGAAGGGAGGAAAGGGAAGGGAGAAAATGATGTAAATACAGAATAGTCACATAAGAAAACTCAAAAACCCTTTTTAATAATTTTTTAAAATGGAAAGGGCAAGCTGAGAAGTCATAAGCAAGTCCTGTGTTCTAGACTGTGGATGTGATGCGACTAGCTGCTTCAAGTTGCTGCTGCCTTGACCTCCCTCCAACAACATGCTGTGACTTGGAACTGTGAGCCAGGTAAACCCTTTCTCCCTTTTATTGTTTTATCATAACAAAAACAACAAAGACATCCCCTAAAATCTTATGTGTCCTTACATAAGTTTGAGATCCAAACTATGGCACCTCATCTTGCTGCCATCTCTATACTGTAAGAGAAACAAAGGAAAACTTACAACAAGGCTTAAAATATAGAAACTTTTAAAAATTGCACAGGATATTTTAGGTCTATGAATTAAACCCATTTCCTATATAGTCCCTATCTCCATCATAAGCTAAAAAGCCCAGTATCAGGTATAAGTTACCTCTCTTTAACTTACTTGTCAGCAGGTACCCATAGACTACCCCCAAATACTACTGATTCGTTTCCATTGCTCTTAGTTGCCCTTCAGAACTTTATGGCTAGATCCTATTGTTAAAGGCAGCAAACCCTTGAGTCGTAGAACATAGAGAAATGAAGCTGGTACCAACCTGGAAACTCCTTCCCTACTGGCTAGCTTTCACAGTGTTACAAGTTTTGATGCATGTTCATCTTACCCAGCTGTTGAAATACAGTAACAACTGACCTGGCAAGATCCACCCACTGGTGCAGTAGTGGCATAGGTGTTAGGGGAGTAACAATAACGTTGCGTTGAACATAAGGCCTGCTCCATAAGATGCAACTCATATCTGGCAACACTAACTAGACCAGAAACCAGTGGTTGCCTAAGTCATCAGAGAGACCAGAGTAATATTATTCTCTAAAATAGGCATAGGAATAAACTCCTGCCCTAAGTTCTTACCTGTATGATCATGGAATGGGCTTCTTTCAAGCCCTCATCAGAGAAGTTTATCTTTGCAGTAAATGGCAATTAATACAGAGACGCATAACCAAGTCAATGTTCAGAGAATAAAAGAATGTGATTATTCAGCTCTAACTGGGATATCTATATCACATGCCAACTCCTCAGGACTCAGGACCATTGTAGACATGGGGGTGGAAGGATTGTAAGAGTCAGAGTGATGACATCTGCAGCAAAAGTGTTTTCAAAGCATGATGGGATCGTTGTACACACAAGCTCACAGCACCTGTGGCTACATGTGCAAGACCTCAAAATCAAGCCACTCAAAATCCCAGCACTGGGTGGGATAGGGGCTCCAAAAATCTCACCCCTTGTTGAGCAGCTGTTGGCAATTGATGGCTACTGAGAAAGAGTCCATTGTCTCCAGGAATTTGATCAAGGTTTTACCAATGTTGTAGTCAATGGTCCTTCAACCAGGCACACACAGGCAGCCCTAAGTAGATTCAGTGTACTTAAAAACAAACCACACAAAGTTGAAAGTCAAATGGGATTGGGGACATGGGTAGAATAGGACAGGAAAAAATGAGAGGTGGATTTAAGCAAAACATATTATATGCACGTGTGAAATTTTCAAATAATAAAAATAATTTTTAAAGATTGCTTTGCTAGATATAAAAAATGTATATATCTATGTAGAATAACCCCGAAGTCATGAAAAAAATCTTCATTTATTCAATGAATATGTGCATACATACACTGGTTAACTTTTCCTTAGTGACCGATGTGACATTTGTCATTTTTCTATAACTAAATGATCCTACAGAAGCCACAGATCAAGAAGGGAGATAAAAATATTAAGAAAGTGATCACAGAACAATTGCCTGAAAATAGACCTCGTTCGAATTATCAACAAAACTAAGATAGTAATGAAGAAAAAACAAAAGAAAGAAGTGGGGAAGGAGAAAGGGAAAGGAAAAAAGAACTTAGATTAAAGCCTGCATGCCCAGTGTCCACTGTACCGTGACTTCATAGCTAAACATTCTGACTCTGACCACCATGGCTTCCTTGGCTGGACTTGAGCCTGGAGAAGATAGGAGGTGATTCAGGGATGTGGCCTTGGCATTGGCCTATTCTTCTCAGGGATAATGCACAACCCATGCGAACCCCTTTGTTCAGAAAAACTGTGAAACTGAAAGCCGGGAGGCAGAGAGATGGCTCAGCTGGTAAAATATCTGTCCTTTAAGCAATGAGAACTTAAGTCTGAGTCCCCAGCAGACATGTAAAGGCCAGGTAAGATGACAGGCATCTGTGACTAGCATTGGGTCATGGAAACAGACTCCCTAGAGTTCATTGGTCAGCCAGCCTAATTGAATGTCTGAGCTTCAGGTTCACTGAGAACAGTGGTTTTCAGTGGTTAAAAGCACTTGCTGTCCTTGCAGAAGACCTGGGTTCTATGTCCAGCGCTCACATCAGAGGGCCTACAACCAGTAACTCCAGGTCCACGGGATCTGAGGCCTGCTTGTAGGCTCTTTAGATACCTGAATGCATGTGGAACACATACAGGTAAGCAGACATAGACACATACATAACACATCTAAACATCATTAGATAGCCCTTTTAAAAGGAATAATTAGGAAAGCAATCAAGAAAGACATCATACATGTACCTGCTCTCTGACTATCTACACACAGCACACCACAGATATACACAAACACATACATATCAACACACGCGCGCACACACACACACACACACACCACTCAGAGTGTCATCTCTATTTCTGTGTGTTTCCAGAAGTATCCTGGAGCTCCTGAGACTGAGGGTCCCGTGTCGAACACACATCCTACCTCAGAAGGGGAGACAAGTATCACCTCCACTATCTCTGGTTTTTCTTATGACAAAGAAAACCACCATAGACTGCCTCTGAGTGGCTTTATGCCATTGTGCTCCTAAGCCAAATAACTCTTGTGCTTTTATTAACTGTTCTACTGAGTCCTATTTATCAGAGACGGGGTATCACCTGATAATGCAATAAGCTCTGGTGGATGTATGAGTTGTTTGATTCTTTTATGCCCACAATCAGTTTCGGGAGCATCATAAAACAAAAGCCTTATTTCTCTCACCAACTCCCTTCACTTTTTATTCCCCTGGTAGCAAAGCTATGCAATATATACCTTCAGAAATAACTGTTGCCATTTAATAAGAAGCATAAAATATACTCTCATCTAACAAGGGACATCACGGATTAAAAACAAAGTTATGCTTTAAGGTTAGTGTCATGATAAAAGAGAAATACAAGCATATGGGTGAATCAAATTTAGCAGCAGGCATGTCCCTGGGATGTGACTGAAAAACAGACTTCATTTCAATGTCATAGCGCAAATATTACACACCATTTTTCTGAAATGCAGTTTCAGGCACCCTCTGTCACCTTCTCCTGAGCTTTGCAACGACCCCAGCTATCCAACACAAAGAAAAAAAGCACCTTATTAGTTGAATACAGATGCATAAAAAGCAAAGCAGGCTCCATCCTTTTCCTGTCTTGTGGCCTATAGAGCCCTGGGTAGCCTCCAGTAACCCCACACGCAAACCCTGACCTCCTCATCCCGCTCCTGGCCATTCTGAAATACTTGTCTCTTTCCTTTTATCCCCACATGACCCAGGCCTGTGACTGTTCTCTACCAAATCTCTAACTCTCACAGCCTCAGATTTTCAATATGTACTATTAAAAATTAAAAGTAATTTCAGTACAACCTATAAAATAAATATCAATCAAATTTAAATCTCTGGGCTAAATGCTATAAATCAAAATGTCTACATCCTTAAGTGACTTGCTTTGTTTGGATACATGTGCAACCTGCAAACCTGAGAACTTATTACGCATTCAAACTGGAAGCCAGACATAAAAGAATACAGAGTGTGATCCCATTTGTGTGAAATGCTAAAGCATGCAAATGAATCTACAATGACAGCAAACATTAGCAATTCCCTAGGGCAGGAGGTCAGACATGGCCATGAAAGGACAAGAGGACCCTGTGTAGTCGCAAAACTATTCTGTATCTTGATTGTGGTGTGCTTTACTACAAAGTACACCAAAATGTTCACTAGAAACGGTGCACTTTGGGGTCTGGGGAAACAGCTCAGTGTTTAAAGCACTTGCCATGTAAATGTAAGGACCAGGGTTCAGATCCCCAGCTCCCACGTTAGGTAGATGTGGTGCCCTCCTGCAATCCTAGTACCTGGGAGGCAGAGATTAGGGACACTAACATGGGTACTGTAAAAAACCTGTCTCTAAACAAGCAAACAAACAGACAAGTGTTCTTATGCTTCTGGGGTAAATGAAGACATGGGAGGTGATGGAAGTCTCTGAGGAGCAGGAGGTTTGACATTCTTACTGTCTAGTTCCTCACCCTACACGTTCTCTTGTACCCGAGACCCTGTCTCAGCATGACGAGCCTTCGTGGCCATTCATTTGCTCCCTCACTCAAATACTTTTATAACATTTTTGTATTCTGTGATATACACAATTACTCTGTACTTTTCTACTCGCCATTCTTCCTTTGTAATTATTTCTTTTATTTTTTGAGATTATGATATAATTACTCCATCCCCCTTTCCTCACTCCAAACCCTCCCATATATCCACACCCCCACTTTCTCTCTTTCAAATTCATGGCCTCATTTTTCATTAATCGTTATTGTTGTTGTTGTTGTGTGTGAGAGAGACAGAGAGAAAGAGACTCCTAAATGTACATATATGTTCCTTATTGCAAGAAGTCAACTTGTGTGATTATGGAGACTATAAAATCTCATGTGTAGCAATGGGTAAATCAAGATCCATCATGTCAGTCAGTCTCAGTCAAAGGTGTAAGAACTTAAGCAAATGGTCATGGGAATCCCAATGTGTAAACAGAAGATCTGAGAGTCCTTAACTCAAGCCTAGATGCAGAAAAGAGGGGTGTGTGTGTGTGTGTGTGTGTGTGTGTGTGTGTGCGCGCGCGCGCGTCAACAATCTCTAGAGAATCCACTGATTTTATCTCACCCCAGAAACAGTGTGTCTCCTGGCATCCCTAGGACAGCCAGGCTGAAGCATAAGACTCTCCATCACACACAAAATACTGGTGGACTCTCATTTTACTTGATAAGGATATGTTCTGTCCTCCAAGCTAGACCATGTGCCTGTCCGAGTTTCATTTCTAGTACTATGGCAGGACACCCTGACAAAAGACAGCTTAAGGGAGAAAGTGATTTATTTCAGCTCGAAGTTCCAGGTCTGTAATTGTAGAGAATTCAAGGCAGGAACCTCACATAGCTATTCACATCACGTCCACAGTCGAGACCAGGGAGAAATTAATGCAGAGATGCTCACTTGCTCGATTGTGCTCAAACAGTTCAGGAACCACTATAAGCCCTTTGAGGCACTTGAGAGGCAAGGCCCTACCCCTGAGTACCTCCAATCACCAGGCCCCACCCACAGACTACCCTCAAAGCCTTAATGGCCATTCCAGCCTCTCAAGATGCAGGGAGCCAAGATCTGCCCTGCAGAGAAAAAAAAAATGGATCAGGCCACAAAAATCCCACCAATTTCTGAACTTGCCCCAAGATTAGGCCACAAAATCCCACCAATCCCAGGCTACCCTGGAAAACTCTATGCCTCACCCTAAAGAATCCCTATATACATAGAAATCCTGTCTCAAAAAAACCAAAAGAGAAAAAGGAAAACGCTATACAAGTCTGACTCTTGCTCCGTTCTTTGCTGCTTCTCTCCCAGTGTGTCTTTCCCAATAAATCTCTCGTGTGAGGTTTGCTGTGCAGTGTAACTT
The DNA here is from genome assembly GCA_028555095.1 of Dicrostonyx torquatus. Classification (NCBI taxonomy): domain Eukaryota; kingdom Metazoa; phylum Chordata; class Mammalia; order Rodentia; family Cricetidae; genus Dicrostonyx; species Dicrostonyx torquatus. The sequence continues at coordinate 3,438,421 of JAQHUG010000071.1, read as the reverse complement.
TGTGATGTTCCTTGGCTCTCAACTGCCAGGATTCCTTTCCTCTGAGAACTGTAACCCTTACCTCCCCTGTCTAGGGAATGGTGCTTCCCACAGCGGGCTAGACATCAGCTAACTTAGTACAGTCTCCCACTGGCCGGCCCAATGCAGACAGGCCCTCACTGGGACTCTCCCCACAGGGTTCCAGGTGGTGTCAAGCTGACAATTACAGCTAACTATCACAATGGCCTTGTCTCATGTGAGAGCATGACCGCGGGGAAGTTTGGAAAGCAAAGAAGATTGGAAGGAGTAGAGGAGAACAAAGAGCTGGGGACGGGAGCAGGTAAATGTGAACACAGTATATTGCATGATGTATGAAATGTATGATTTCCAAAAATTTAATTAATTTAGACTAACTCGTTGCCAATATGACTTAGTGGGTAAAGGTGTTTGAAGCCAAGGCTGCCAGCCTGATTTCAATCCCTGGAACCCACATGGTAGGAGGGGAGAACCAACTTTCATGTGTGTCCTCTGACTTACACACATAAACACACAGACAGACATGCACACATAAACATACATGCACATTAACTATAAATTTCAAAATGCATTTTAAAAACTAAGAAAAAAGTAATTGTCACATTTCAATTTTTCTTGTGACTCCCCTGCACATGCATATATCCAAATATGCACATGTATACACACACATGTGGCTAGATTAACTCTCCCCCCAAAAGAAACAGTTAAAATGCAGCATTAGACAGAGTCTGAACAAGAAATTCATTCTTTGGATCTGTTGTAAAGGGAAATTGCCTTCAGAAGTTATGTATGTTGGGTAACACTGAACATGCTACAGTCCCATGATGCTACTTTTGAAGTTCCAGATGTTGAATTTCTGTGGAGTCAACCATGACAACAATAACGTCTACCATGAGCACAAAGGTGGTGAGTCTCAATAAGAACAATGAGTCTAGATTGAATTCGCTGAGGTAGGCAGATCTCCTCTGAGTGTGGACAGCACCACTGCAGAATGCAGAAAAGGCATCCAACAAATGGGCTGAGGAGATGCACAAGTTGGCAGCGTGCTTAGTGAGCAAGCGTGAAGATCTAAATTTGGAACCCTGCACCCATGTAAAAAGTCAGGCACAGCAGTGTACACCTGCAGCCTCAGAACTGAGGGTGTAGAGACACATAGAGCCTTGGGGTCCACTGGCCAGCCAGTCTAGCCAAGTCACTGAGCAGCGAGCCCCTTCTTTAGTGAGAGAGTAACTGAGGAAGACACCCAACATTGATGTCTGTAGTCTCTCGCAAACTCACTTTCTTTCTGTTTCTGTTTCTCTACCTCTCTCAGTGTCTTGTCTCTCTTATCACACACATTAATGCACACACCCTCATACACACACACCACACAATAAAAAAGGAAAAGAAGAGAGATGCCTCACTCTCCTACTGCTATGCCTTCCCAACCATGGTGGACTGTACCCTAAAACTGTGATTCAGAATAAACCCTCCCTTTCTCAAGCTACTTTTGGGGGTATTTTGTCACAGAAACAAAAAAAAAGATGTCACTACAAGAAAGATACAGTTCCCTCACCCCAGAAGAAAAAAACAGAGCCCTGAAAGCTTGTAGGTTTGACTTACGCAGTAGGAGTTTTTGAAGAACAAAATTAAATCAATCTGTTCTTTAAGGAGAAAGTCACCTTTATGAACAAATACAGTATGAAGCATCGGCAGAGGTCAAAACACAGGGGAATTGAGGTTATACTTGCAGAGTTTCCCAGCAACTCAAAAGTGAGTTAGGCCATAAATGATGCTTCAGCCCTCCGAGGGTAAAGAAAGGTTTCACCCTCCTGTGCACGGTGCTTTCCAAAACAGCTCTGTCTCCCTGAGCCTATAATTTCTGGATCTGTAATCTTGCAACCTTGTTGGTATCATAAGATGGTGAAAAGTGATTTCAAAGAAATTTCTCCTGAGAGGAAATCTGCATGCTAAGGAAGTTAACAATTGCCAGGTTTTCTCAGCAAAAACTCTTGGCATTATCCAGTTATAAATCTTGGTTGCATGTTAACCACCCCTCCCTTTCTGTACCATTCAATCTCCACCCATTGTTTAAGGTCAAGATCAGAAAAGGCAAGGAGTGAGTGCTTGCTTAAACCCACAGTCACACTGGGCCTCCCTTTGTGTTACTATCACTGTCAAGTAACACTAGATCGTAAATACACTAGATTCACCAGTGTATTTGAATTAAATTATTTTATATACCAGTGTCTCAGTGTGCTTCAGTTAGATTATGATTTCTCTGATGCTCTGGAAATGCTAGGGATGTAACTGAATTGGTAGAGTCCTTATCTAGCATGTACATAGCCCTGGTTTCCATTCCCAACACTAAGTATGGTGATACATGCCTGAGGGGTAGAGGCAGGAGGATCAGAAGTTGAAGTCACCCTCAACTACATAATGTGCTCAAGGCCAATCTCGAACATGAGACTACCTCTCAAAAAGTACAAAATAAGAATGAGTTATACCTGAATCCATGAGAAATGCATGAGAGAAAGAAATTACAAATATCTACTCCTTTACTGACCATATTGTGGGATTTCTAATAGAATATCTCTAAAATGTCACATTAATAAAGAGGACTTGCAGGGAGCGGGGTTGTCGGGGACCGTCGCCCCAACATAGAAACTGGTGCTTTGCCCTAAGTGTGTCCTCGGAGGCGCGAGGAAGAAACAGGCTTTCACACCATCATCGTTCAAAGGCAGCTCAGGACTTCTTGTCCTTTACAGCGTGACCTCGCATTTACTTCTCTCCCCCAAGCTCTGCCCAAACCTGAATTGCTTCTCCACCCTCGGGAATTCTCTATTCACATTCCTTTTCCAGGGACACCACACATTTGCATATCTCACCAGCTTTGGAGCCAGCAACTCCTTCCTGGGCAATCTACATGTAAAAAGGAAGGCCGGAGCCAAGCCTTTTACCTTTTGTCTTTCTAAGTTGCTAGCTTTCCAGCTACCAAGCTGTATTCAAGTCATGGCCGTGCCAGGCTGGCAGATATCAGAGCCCACAGGGGTGCAGCTGAACCTTACATAATGGAGTCATTGAGGAGCTCTCTCACCATAAGCCCTGGGTTTAGATTTGGGCTCCCTTCTTCCTAACTCTGCTGTCTGCCTTTTGCTTTGGTTCCTCTAAGATTGACAAAGTGAGGGTAATCTCTGTGTCCGTCTCAGTTTCTCTGAAATCTACAAAGTGAGGGTAATCTATCTCTATGTCTGTCTCAGTTCCTTTAAAATCTACAAGATGAAGGCAATTGCTGTCTGCTTGATGTACTGCTGTGAAGAGTAAACAGGCTGCGGGGTGAAGGGGCTTTGTCAGCATCTGCCTATAATGGGACCATCCAGAGATGCTGCTGTAGTGATTTGATTTGGAAGACTCATCATCCTTCCAGAAAAAGTGAAACTCAGGTTCAGTTGTTCTTCTATAGGCAGACAAATTGACAAATCAAATAAATGAAATCTTTTAAAAAGAGAGAGAGACTATATATATGCATCATACATATGGTGAAAATAGTAATAAAAAATCAAGTGCAGGGCTGGAGAGATGGCTCAGTGGTTAAGAGCATTGCCTGCTCTTCCAAGGGTCCTGAGTTCAATTCCCGCCAACCACATGGTGGCTCACAACCATCTGTAATGAGGTCTGGTGACTCTTCTGGTCTGCAAGGCATACACACAGGCAGAATATTGTATACATAATAAATAAATAAATATTTTTTAAAAATCTAGTGCATTTTGAAGTCTATAAGAAAGAAGAAATAAGGAATTGCTTAAGATATAGACTTGGTCCTCTAGAAAGATGCCTATACATAAGATTTCTAAGTGGAGGAGAAAAAAAACTGATACAGAAACCCACATGCTAGGTACTTTTCTTAGTGAAAAATACCTGACATGAAACACTTTGAGAGGAAAAGGTTTATTCCCATTTACAGCTTGGCTTCTCAGTCTTGACAAAAAGGCCCTGTGGTAGGAAGGAGAGAATGGCTAATCACACAGCATTCACAGTCAGAAACAGAGAGAAGGTGGGCCTAGTCTGTATAAAACCTCAGTGTATGGCCCTAATAACCTGCCTTCTCCTCTACCAAGGCTTCACCTCCTAAAGCTTCCACAGTCATCCTACACAATGCCACCAACTGGGGACTCAGGGCTCAAACATGCAAGTCTGTGGGGAACATTTCACACCCAACCACAACAGCACCAGTTGTCATCATCTTGCTATGACTAGGATGAAGCATCCTGGCTAAGAGAGATGGTGAAGAAAGGGCTTCTTTAGATTATGCCTCCATATCACATTCCATCATTGAGAGAAGTCAGAGAAACAACTCAAGACAGGAATCTGAAGCAGAAATCAGGAAGAAATACTGCTTGCTGACTCATTCTCTGTTTCATTTACAGGTTCATGTTTAAGTGGTTTTCTTACAAAGCCCAAAATGGTATAGAAATGATAGGATAAAAAGGTAGATAGATTATTAAATCTATTTTAATCCAAAAAACTATCAATCTCAAAATATTTTACATTGGTATGGATTTTGGTTTATTGATACAAATTTAAAGTCAATTTTGTTATACTGTATATATGTTTCTACTCTTGCTAGGGGTATTGTGTTTTTGCAGCTCATTTAAAAAATGGAATCTATAATTAAATATAGACTAATAGTCATGTATAATAGTCAAACTTTTTTAATAGTCAGACTTACAGTCATATTAGGTATATTTTCAAAGTTATATATAGATATATTTAGAGAAATTCAAACACTTCAAAGACCTACAGAATATAACATTTAATATGTTTAATAACCTAAGACTCATTACAATGAAATATTCTGCTTCAGACAGCACCAATTTACTTCAAAGGAAGATGATGGGCATTAAGGAACCTCTGTATGGAGTTTGCTTTCTTTATGGCAAAAGCTAGCAATTTGAGAAAAACAAACCTGCCCTTGCCTCAATTGCAGACAGTATACTGTCCAAACTGGACCAGCAGGATACAAAAAAAGTGTCACTCTTTGCCAAGACAAGGTAGGATAGTCTATCAAAATTTCCTGCTTCTCAAAAATGTCTGCCAGATATACCAGGTTTTTAGGACAAAGTTGGATGCTACAAAGTTACAGAAGAACTTTTGGTGATTGTTCAGGTGGCCAGATGACCCTGTAATTGGGCAACATTTCACCTTTCTGGGGTCTTAGTTAAAGACTAAATAATTAAACTAAAAATAATTAAGACTAAAAATAGTTTTTCTTAGTTGTGATAAAAAGTAAATTGGGTATAAATTATGTATAAGACCCACATAGATAAGATAGATAATAAAATATTTTCTCTAAATTTTCCAAATACAAAAGGACTAGATATTGTAACTGTAATTCTTACTTGGTAACTGTTTTGTGGAATATAATTTTACTATGTTAAAATTAAAGCCTTTTTTATTTAGACAAAATGGGGGAAATGTTGTGGAATAGTACTTTTATACACTGTGAAAATATGATTCATTGTTAATAAAAAGCTGAATGGCCAATTGCTAGGCAGGATTTTGGGGACAGAGAGAATACTGGGAAAGAGAAGGGTAGAGTCTGAGGAATCTTGAGCAAATGCCAAGAGAAACAAGACAAAAGTACTGAGTGGAAAGAAAGTACCATGTGTCAGGGGGTTAAGAAATATGGGTTAATTTAAAATGTAAGAGTTAGCTAGTAACTATCAGCCAAAATTTATAAATAATACTAAGTCTCTGAATGATCATTTTGGATCAGCTGATGGGACACAGAGAAACTCTGCCTATACATCTATCCAGGAAAAGGTATCACTCACAGAAGCCTTGACCTTCCTAAATTAATTAACAATCAAGACAATCTAGGAAATTACTCAATTGAGATTTTCTACTCAGGCAAATCTAGACTGTATCAGCTTGGCAATTATTTGCAACTAGTACAGTGTTCAAGTCACAAGGATCACAGGAAATAAGATGAGAAGTTTGTGATCTTCTTCAAGTCAAATCTTGCTAAGTTCCCATCTGTTCTGACACACTATACCTGATGCATCAGAGATCATTAACAGCACCTACCTTTCAGTGACATCTAACAACAAAGTATGCACCACAGTTTCTTCACCCTTCAGTGTGGTACTCTAAATAGCGAAGTGGTTGTAATTACAATAATAATGGAACAACAAATGGCCACTTTTATTGAGCACTAACACGTCCCAGGTACAGATACTTCAATGCTCAACAAGTGGTAGCCATTACCATTGACTTTACTACCACTTACTCTAAGAACAACCTTGAAGGTATTATTCTACTCATAAGTAAGAAAACAGACTCAAGGATGTTTAAAAACTTTTACTCTGTCACAATACTAAACTCCTATCTGTCTTTCTATTACAGAATGCTATTCTCTAAAGACCTTAATGTAAACACAGATGAACTCTCCAAAGGTTATTCCCATGAGTCTTGTTCTAGTTTCACTTCTGTTATAAAATACCTAACAAAAAAGCAGTTTAGAGAAGAGAGGATTTGTATGGCTTACAGTTCAGTGTTAGAGTCCACTGAGGGAGAAATCAAAAGGCAGGAACCTAAAGATTTATATCACAGTCAAGAGTATTTGCCCACGCTGCCTGCTTGCCTGATCAGCTAGCTTTGTTCATTCTTATACAATTCCAGGAATTGTGTTACCCCCCACAGTGGGCTGGGTCAGTTAACAAGTCCTCTGCCAGACCAGCAAATACCTGTGACTTCTGAGCCATCTCTTCAGCCCCACTAACACCTGCTCTTTTTGTTTCTGCCTCGTAAGGTATTTGGAAAGAACTCCTCATCATTTCCATCTATTTACATTGTACTTATTGAAAGCATCACAGCTCAGATGGAAAGGGATCCTGACTTTTGGGAGCCAAGGAATACAAGGTCACCATAAGCCTAGCAGCTTACATCCCTTCTCCAGGGAAAGGTTTCCCCAATGCAACAACTCTGCTCCAGCAGGAGAGGGTTTCCCCAGTGAGAACGTTACAGTTGTGCTCTGCTCCAGCTTTGGTGAAAGATGTTACTTTTCTGCTATGTTCCATTCCCGCCAAAGAAGGTCTCACCCAAACCTCATCCAAGAAATGTATTGGGAGTGAAGAATACAGAAGGGTGACTGCCTCTGCCATGGTGGAAAAGGCAGCAGCAAACTGAACAGGTACAGGACTTATATAGGGCTTCGTAGTGGCAGAGTTTTTCCAGGGTGGAGATTTTCAGAGTGAGAATTGTTAAGATTTCAATCTCTGAGTTTGGACAAGCTGAGTTTGGATAAGGCTGAATTTCAGGCTCATGGATTGTGTGATTTTGTAATCAGGGATAGGTTCATCTGGTCAGGTTCAGACTGTGTTTCTTTGGTTCTGGTTTCAGGGCCAAAGTGGGTTTCATTCACTGACTCCTGTTTCAAGGCCAAAGTGTTTCTTTAGCTTCTGTAGCAGGGTCAGGGTATGTTTCTTTGTTTCAAAGTGTGTTTCTTTCACTGACTCTGGGTTCAGGGTCAGGGTATGTTTCTTTGGATGCCCATTTTATATTACATTTATTATAAAACAAAACAAAGCAAAACAAGCAAAGGACAACATTTCTCCCTTGAAAATTTTCTGATCACCTGATCATCTCTAGCCACATTCTTTTGCTTCTTCTGAATCCTTATAATCCATCTCTGTTTATGCCATCTTCCCCCAGACATTGTTCTGATGAGAAGTCAAATCTAATCAAAGTCCCTTCTAGATCCCTATAAGAATACACAGCATGAGAAAAGCGTTCCTAGAAGGAGTCTGGTTTGAGTGCTTAGAAGAAGTAACTGCTGATATTCACATAGCCCCTAGAAGTCAAGTTCAACATCCACTATGTAACAATATATTCAAAACCCAACTTTAGGGGCTAAAAAAATTGTCTCATTCAGTAAAGTGTTTGTCATGCATGCATTAGGGCCTTAGAGTCTCAAACAACAATGAGAAAATGCCAGGCATTGTGACATGAACTTGTAATCCCAGCAAATAGGAAGGTGGAGACAGATGGATACCTGGGGTTGTTAACCAGATAGCTTAGCCCAATCGGTGACCATCAGGCCAATTGAAATGGCCTGTCTCAAAAGGTTAGCAGTAGAACTACATAAGAAGACATATTTCCAGACAGGGTCACATTAATTTGCCCAAGGTCATTTTAAAATCACTCTGAAGACCAGGCAGTTCTTAAATTTGTAATCATCCTGACTTGGGCCTTCAAGTATTAAGGACGATAGGCCTACATCAGCATGCACACACACACACATGTGTACACACATATGTATGCACAGACATATAATACATAACACAGACACACCCCAAAAAAGTAGAGTTTGGTAGTTTAAAATATGATTGAACAAAATGTTAATAATTTCATCAATAAATTCCAAGTTGACTTATTTTCTCAAAGCAAAAAACAAGTCTCTGCTTCTCTTGAGAAGAATATCCTTTTGCTACATTGGAACCCATATCTAAAGAGATCTGCAAAAGCTAGAATCTTCTCTTGTTGTCTGCTGCTACATAGATATATTTTCTAATGAAGGAGACCATGAGTCATTAGATTGTTACAGGAACATGTAATCCATAAAAAAATCACTCAACATACACATGTATTTTTAAAACTTTTTGTACCCCTCCACACACTATTTTCTAGGTAAATCAAAACAATAAATAAAATCTAGAAAGCTGCCTTGGTGTGTAAGACCACTTGCTTTATGAACATCAGGACCTGTGTTTGGATGCCATTACCCACATGAAAACCAAGGCATAGCCACAGGCACATCTGTGTGACCAGTTCTGTAGGAGGTAAAGCAGGAGAACCACTGGAGCTCATTGGCTGCCAGTGTTTCTCTAGCTAAACAAGAAACCCTCTCACAAAATAGTAAGGCAAGATGATGAATCATGTCACCTAGTGTCCTTCTCTGCCTCTGTGTGCACAACTGCATCCACATCCACATATATCAATAACCTATACAAACACCCCATACAAACAAATGAAAAGAAAGGAACAAAGGAATGAAGAAAGGGAGGGAGGGAGAAAAGGAAGGAAGGAAGGAAGGAAGGAAGGAAGGAAGGAAGGAAGGAAGATCAAAAAATTACGAAGCACAACACCAGTGAAATTGACACAGGACTGAGACTTTCCACTAAAGGATACCTAAAGTGACATTGAGCCTTATTTTCCAAGCTCAATCCAGGCAAGAATTTTGTACTACTGAGGTCATAGCACATAGGATGTGCCATTAGAGTTCTCAAATAAGAGCTGTGCAGTACAAGAGAAGGTGGTTTAAGGAAGCCTTGGGCTCAAATAGCTATGAAAACCTCTGCAAATTAAGGTTACTTCATTTTTGTAAAATAAGAGGAAATTCTGTGTGGATATAGAAGAAAGGAAAGACTAGTCCACTCTCAACATGCTTGACAGAGTAATCGCTCACATCAGAAATGAAACTGAGGGGATGTGGAAAAGGGTGACAACATGCCTATACCTCATCAGAGAAAGGAAGCTGAAAGCTGGTGGTTAAATATAGCTTGTTCCTACTCAGGAAGCCATTTCTCACTCGATAGATAAGATGGAAAGCAGCGGGAAGGTTGAAGCTAAGGCCAATAACTTCCCATTTGCTTCAAGGTGAGGGGACATGGTTTCAACACAACCCTTGGATTAAATCTGGTTTTGTATTTTTAGTTTTTGACTTTTTCCATTTTCTCATGTGTTTATGGTGTATACACGTGTGTAGGTGGAGGCCCCAAGATAATGTTAGGGATTATTGTCCATTACTCTTCACCTTATTGATTGAAGCAGATCTCTTAAAGTTCACTAATATGATTAGCCATGCTCACATTGGAGATCCCTGTTACTTGCTTCTAAGCCTGAGATGATAGGCAAGCCACCATGCCTACTCAAAATTTATCTGGGCTTTAGGGATCAGAACTCCAGTCCTTGCATCTGCAAAGCAAGCAAGCTCTTAGCCGCCAAGTCCCCTCCCAAAGCCTGAAGCAAAGTTTATTTTCTACAGAAACATTCATGATAAAAAATGTGCATATGTAAACTTCCAGGAAAATGGCATTGTATCTAATACACCTCAACAATATAATCAACACTTTGTTAGATACAGGTATCAAGGATCAGAAGGCATGAAAACTGACCTCAAAGAGTTTAATATCTATTGGGATACTAGTTCATAATTTAATTATCATAAAATTCTATGTGACAGCTTAGGCAGTGCAGGGTCAGAGAGGCGTCCCCAAAGGTTGTCATTTAGGATTTATGCCTGAGCAGGTAAGTACAATCAGGACAGAACTTCCAAGGGCTACAGTTGTAAGGGCAGAAGACTGGAGAGAGCATCTTAGTAACAGCCCATTGTAGGCATCTGGAATAATAAGCAGATGGCGTAAAAGAGGAGATGCAAAGGGACTGCAAGTATTTGAGTCAGACCAAAGGCTGAGCTTGATCTACATGTTCCTGCATGGTCCACTTTAGAAGACTTTATAAGAATACACCCACTCTTTAGTTTTAAAAAAAGGTTACATATGTAATGCACATTATATAAAATTAGAAATTATATTACAATATGATTCAATACAGAAGAAGACCCTGGATTAAAACCTAAAGATGGGGCTGAGAAGGTAGTTCTGTCAGTTAAGGGCTTGCTGTACAAGCCCAAGGACTTGAGTTTGGTCCCCAGAATGCATGTTTAAAATAATCAAAAGCTCTGGATCCTCTCCAGCATGAGCTGTCACTTGTGTTTTTGATCTTAGCCATTTTGACAAGTGTAAGACGGAATCTTGGAGTCATTTTGATTTGCATTTGCTTGATGACTAAGGATGTTGAACATCCTTAGTGTTATTTCAGTCATTTGAAATTCTCCTGCTGAGAAGTCTCTGGATAGACCTGCATCCCATTTTTAATTGAATTATTTGGCTTGTTGATATCTAGTTGCTTGAGTTCTTTATATATTTTGGAAATCAGCCCTCTGTTGAATGCAGAGTTGGTGAAGATCTATCCCATTCTATAAACTGTTGTTTTTTCCTATTGACAGTGTCCTTTGCCTTATAGAAACTTTTTAATTTCATGAGTCCCTTTTATTAATCGTCAGTTTTAGTGCCTGTACTATTGGTTTTCTGTCAAGGATACCACAAGAAAACACACAGAATCAACTAACCTGGGCTCATAGGAGCTCACACAGACTGAACCTACAACCAGGGATCCAGTATGGAACTGACCAAGGCACTCTGCATATATGGTATAGTTGTATAGCTTGGCCCTCTTGTGGAACCCCTAACAGTGGGAACGGGGGATATCTCCAACTCTTTTACTGGTTTTGGGGATCCTCCTCCTCATACTGGGTCATCTTGCCCAGCCTGAATACATAAGGAAGTACTTATTCTTACTGCGACTTGATAAGCCATGTTTTGTTGATTCTCATGTGAGACTTGCTCTTCTCGGAACAGAAATATAAGGGAAGTGGGTTTGAGGGTGGGTACAAAAAGGTGGGGGAGGGATTCGGAGGAGAGAAGGGAGGAGAAACTGTGGCTGGGATGCAAAATAAATAAACAAATACATAAGTAAACGAATTAATAGTACTAGTAAGCCAAGCAGGAATGGTGCCCATTTATAGTCTCCACTGTGGGAAGACAGAGACAGGCAGAGCCCTGGAGCTCGCCGCCCAGTCACCCTAGCCAAATCAAGGAGCTCTAAGTAAAACTAAGAGACTTTGTCCCTAAAATAAAATCCCCAAGGAACAATATCAAAGGATGACCTTTGACCTATGTACACACACAGGGTGGGAGGGATATAAGTAAAGAACACCAGGAGGTGGTGAATGAAGTCATGGGATCATATTTTCATTTCAAGAAAAAAACTCTCAAAACTCAGAGGGAGGTGTGCTGGAGTGAGTTACCCAAGGTTTCAGTCAAGAAAGAAGGTTGTGGTGGAGGGGACATTATTACAACAGCTGTTTATTTGATCCTCCAAAGCAAGAGAGCTCCAGCTTCCAGAAAGTCCTGCACATCCTCAAATTTTCTATATTTTTAAAACCATTTTACTTCACTGTAACAAAACTTAATGACAATGTAAGTTACCTATATACCTTTCCTTTACCTTTAGGGGAAAATATCAGAATACCTGTGGGGAAGGCTGGAGAGAGGGCTCAGAGGTTAAGCGTGTACACTGCTTTGCAGAGGACTTCAGCTCAGTTCCCAGCACATCACACAGCTCCTAGCCACCTGTGATTCCAGCCCTAGGGGATCTGGCAGCCTCTTCTGGCCTCTCCAGGCACTGCGCTCACATGGCATATGCACACACTCGGGCATACACATACACATAATTTAAATATAAATTAATAAATCTAAAAATAGCATTGTACGAGTGAATATACATAAATGAGATTATATTTCCAAGGTTCCAGAACAACTAAACTAGAAATAAGATGATGCCTTCTGCAGCTGTACCCAGAATCACCTGGAATCATTGGGCAGACATCAGTACCAAATGCAAGCAGCTGCTACAAATGTAAAAGCAACTCACATTCCTCAAGGACGACTGCCATTTTGATGTGAGCTTTAAAAAAACAATGAACAACTCAAAGTCCAAAACACGTCAAAAAAATTTCATTTTAACAAGTGCTCTATAGCTCCATTCCCCGAAGAGTCTTTGTCAAAACTGTGAAAAAATAGCACCTGTTTATCAGAAAGCTACACACCAAACTTCATGGTTTGTGGTAAGATTTCTCTCACATGGATGGATGGACACCTGGCATGAAGACCAATGGGTTGGTTTGCAATGGTGCTTCAGATAATGTGTGCAAACTGAAATTCAGAGAGAGTGAAAAAGCGAGAGGGGGGCAAAGAGGAAGAGGGGAGGAGAGGAGAGGAGAGAAAAGGAGAGGAGAGGAGAAGGGAGAGGATGGGAGAGGAGAGGAGTGTGGGCTTGAGAATCACACTACATTGCCTGTATGTTGGGTGGTCTTACATGGCATTTGAGAATACTTCATTGTCTTTATAGTGGGCATATTAAGATTTGGGCAGTTTTGAAGTTGGTATCTTCAGAGGGTCTCTAAGGAACCTAAATGAGATCTGAGAGTAGTTCCTCAGAGGTCAGGCTGGATTGCAATTGGGAAGGCAAGAGCCTAGATGGTAGATGTGCAGGAAAGTGGGAAATCACTGGAAACAAAGCTAACAGTCTTGTTTTTGATTTCCAATGTACATCTGGGAGAGGAATGAGGCTCAACTCAAAGCCATGTGCACACGAGCCTTAAACCTGCTTCCCTGGTATGTTATGCTACCCTTACATACCTGCATGTGGAAGGAATATTCTATGTGACAGCCTTCACAGAAAATGGTGGCTGTGCTGAAATTCTTGCCTCTCAGCTGACAGCAGCTTCGAACTGACCCAATGACCCTGTCTCTCTGTCCTGCTTCAGAGGGAGGAAAAGAAGGGAAAATGAGACAGGACATGGATAAGAAGACGAAACATCTTCATATCTGATTACCCACATCAAAAAAAAAGGTCAATGTGCTTATAAAAATGCTCAACCTTGGCAAACTCTCTTCTGTCAATCCCCAGTTCTTGTTAGCACCTAAGGCTTCAAGAGGAAGAACACACACGCCCTCCACCAGCTTCTCCATCTGCACAAGAGGGAAATTACCCTCTGACCCTGGAAGCTATTTACTAATGACCCAAGGCGTGAGCTTGGACAGCTTTCCTCATTAGTGCATGACCACACTGCAAGTGTTATTGCCAGCCAGCAGATTATAAAAGCATAAAGAGAAAGTAATTAGTGCAATCATTTTACATAGAGTAAATTCTAGTGCAGCCAGTTTGTCAGAGATGCAATTTCATGGGATCACAGCCATGCATTATTGGAGTTATGGGAAACTGTTAATTTGTTCTTCGAAATGAAGTCCTTATCTCTGGCCAGTTAGCTCAATTAGTCAGTGTCTGACGCTAAGGAGGCCAAGGGCATCAGCTTCCTCCAGGGCCATCCAGCTTGACTTTGTAACACTGCAGGACTGTTCACCTGCATTCCCAGGGGAGACTAGACATCCCAAGTGAAACATAAACCAGGCTGCCATGAGGAGAATAACATAGCAAGATTTGCAGAAAAAATTTAAATTCAAAATGTATGTGCAGACAGATGGGGAGATGGCTTCATGGATGAACTGAACGCCATACAAACATTAAGACCTGAGTTCAGATCACAGAGGCCCACATGTAGAGACAACACAGTGGCCTGCATCTGTGTCCAATAGACCTGGACCAGCCAATCTAGCCTATTGGTGAGCTTCAGGTTCATTTGTTAGTTTGTGTTTAAAAAAATAAAGTAAGGGGTGGAGAAAGATGTTCAGTGTTGACCCCTCACCTCCATACACACACACACACACACACACACACACACACACACACACACATACACACACTTACTTGCAGAAAGAGCAAAACTAGAGTCCTTTGTGGTGGTGATGTTTTGTATTATGACTTTGGTGATAGATTCACAAGCCTATACATGTAATAAAACTAAACACAAACACAAATACAGACCATACATATATGTACACATATATACCCACCCAAGTATAAATAATGCTGCGGAAAACTGAGCAAGGTCAGTGGATTACATCAAGGTAAGACTCTTGGCTGTGATATTATTATACTACTGATCTGCAATCATACTGACATATTTTTATTAAATTTTGAAAAACCCACATAGGATTGGTGGTGTCTGGGGAGATGTGTAAGTCAATAAAGAGCTTCTTGAGACCATGATAGGTTCACCCACTGAAACAGTCTACCTGAGCTAATAGGAGCTCACCAACTCCAGCTGGACTGAGAAGAAACAAACATAGGACCAAACTAGTCCCTCTGAATGTGGTTGACAGTTGCATGGCTGGGGCAGACTGAGGGGCCACTGGCAGTGGCAGCAGGATTTATCCCTACTCTATGTACTGGCTTTTTTGGATCCTATTCTCTTTGGATGGATACCTTA
>JAQHUG010000071.1:3405994-3423121 GCA_028555095.1 Dicrostonyx torquatus | reverse complement strand
GGAAGTTATAGGCCAATGAGTAAACTTCTCTCAAATACAAGGTAGATTGACACCTAGGAAATCACACCTGAGGTTATCTCTGGCTCACACACACACACACACACACACACACACACAAACACACACAGAGAAAATAATATATAAAATTCATAGTTTAGATATTTAAACTTACCTTTCTCTAACATCATTTTTATTCACGTGAGATATCTATCATTACTTTACAGTGAGCTAATGTGAATTCTCAGTGGTTAGATTTTCATGAAAGAGAAAATTAGCAATTGTTCCAAAAATTACTACCAGTCATCCAAACCACAAAGTCATCCCAAATGTAAAATGATATACAAAGCAGAAGAAGTGGTAACGTTTCAAAAATGGGTGCATCTCAAGTAAAGAACCAAGTACGATTCTCATCTGGTGATGCAAGTCCTTCCCAAGACGGAACCCGAGACAATCTTCTGATATAGCCAAAAAAGAAAACTATATAATATTTGAGGGTGCATTTAGCCTTCATTCACAAGTTTCCCATTTGATAAATAAACAGAGATGAGATGTGAAATCATTTTAGAATGGCCCACAGCATGATTTTATAGTTTCAATTTCAGAGGACTTTCAAGAAAAAAATAACCAACCACCAATGTTAGAATGGTTCTGATTCTACATCACTGGGTCACTGGTCAGTCATGATAGAGGGGTGTATTATTACAACCCAGTCAATCGTCACTGTGCTCGGTTGAATGATGACTCCCAAAATTTGGAATCTCCTGTCTGTTGGGACTCTCAAAGTGGGTGTGCCTGTTTGGAAATTGGGGTTTTGCAAAGTTAAGGAAAGTGACTGTGAAAGATGAATTAGTGTGGATTACAAATCCAATTGGTTGATGCTCTTGTAAGAAGAATAGAGGACACCAGAGATATGCATGAGATGAAGGTCATATAGCAATAGAGGGAGATTGGAAGAATGCAGTCACAAGTCAAGGATTATTAGCAACCACTAGAAGCCAAGGAAAGATCGTGAGTTCTTCCATACCAGCACTGATAGCATTAATGCAAAAGTTTATAATTTACCAAATACAGAGAGGGAGAGGTATTATGTTCACTCACAGTGGATAGTCTACTTAAAGGGAGAAAATGCAATATAAAAATACATAACAAGCGCAAAATAATATAGGATTAGGAAATATGATGCAGGGGCTGGAGAGGCTCAGGGGTTAACACTGCTCTCCAGAGGACCTGAGCTTGGTTCCTGACACAAAAGTTGTATAACTCACACTTGTAACAGACACTCAGACCTTAGCACAATTGATACCATGACAGAAGTACTGTTTAAGCCATTAAATTCAACATGTGGACTGCACCACCTGCCAAAAAAAAAAATCCATAGTTTTAGGAAAATCTCTAAATGTATTAATCTTGCGTCTTTGGTTTCTGTAGTTCTGCTTTTTGGCTAACTGCTGTTGCTAACTGAAGTTTGTCAATACGAGTTGTCATTTTGTGCTTAGGCTCACCCTGAGACACACACACCCTGCTGCCCTGCACTCCACAACCCAGCCCACTACCCTCCTTTAACCGGAAGCCAGGCTGGTCCTAGGGACCCCAGGTGAGGCATCACCCAACAAGCCCAGCCCTTCCCCTGGGCTCCCTATTCTGGCAAATACCTTTGGCAAAGGACTTCTCCTTTACCTGAGACCAAGCCAATACTAGAGACCCAAGGTAAAACACTGTGCACAGCCAGCTAATACTCCCTAAAACTAGCCTACAGCCCCCAACTGCACTCTCCCCTGAGCTCCATATCCCAGATGACAACCTCAGAGGAAAAACAAAAACAAAAACTTCTGCTTTAAGGGAAGCCATGCTGTACTAAGAATCCCAGAGACCAAGCAGGTACCAGGAACCCCAGAGAGTCAACATTAGCACCCAAAACCCCACAGGTCTTGCAGGCTGCAAAATCCCCCACTGAAGACACCCTACTGGATCTGAAGACTCTCTAGTCACTAGACACCCCCCCCTCGTCCACTTAGGCCAGAAGGTCAGATAGGAGACAGAAACCAAGGGAAAAACACTCATCCAACAAAGACAACTCAAGAACCAATATCTAGACCTGTAATCATCCCAAATCCAGATGCCTAAATGCCAGTGTAAGAACACAACCAACAATAGGAAGGGCAATATGGCACCACCAGAACCCAGCTATCCTAGGACAGCAAGACCTGAACAGTCCAACACATCAAAAGCACAAGAAAACAACCTTAAAACCAACTTTGTTAAGATAAAAGAGGTCCTTAAAAAGGAAATGAAAAAAAACTCCTCAAGAAATTGGGGAAAAGATGGGACTGTGGAGCAAAGGAACACTCCTCCATTGCTAGTGTATTGCAAACCTTTACTCTGGAAATCAATATGGCAGTTTCTCAGAAAATTGGGACTAGATCTACATCAAGACATAGCATACCACTTGTGAGCATGTACCCCTCCTACCACGAGGACACTTGATCAACTAGCTTTATTTGTCATAGCCAGAACCTGGAAACAACATAAATGTCCCTCAACCAAAGAATGATAAAGAAAATACACAGCGGAGTATTACTCATCTGTTAAAAACAATGACATCATAAAATTTGCTGGCAAATGGATGCAACTAGAAAAGCTCATCCTGAATAAGGAAACCAGACCCAGAAGACAAACAAGGTATGCACTCATTTATAGATGGATGTTATCTGTGAAGTAAAGGATAACCATGCTACAATCCACAGACCCAAAGAAGCTAAGTAAGAAGAAGGGCTCAAGGGGAGACACATGAATCTCACTGTTCAGGAGAAATAGATTATACATCACAGGTGAACAAGAGGAGAGGTCTGGATAGGAGTAGGCATGGAAACAGGAGGGATCATATCAGGGGATGATGGGGAAAGAGTACTGAGAAAGAAAACTGGAATCACGGTCATCTCTGGGATGAGCTAAAACCTACAGAAATGGAAACTCCCAGGAATCTATGAGAGTAAGCTAAGACTTACTAAGACTCCTAGCAATGGGAGATACAGAGCCTGGAGATGGCTGTCTCCTGTAACCAGGCAACACTTCCAGTGGAAGAACTGGGACCCCAACCCAGTCACATAATCTCTAACTTACAATTGTCCTGCTTACAAGATATGCTCGGGCAAATGGGTGCACAGAAATCATGATAGTGGCCAACCAATGACTGCTTCAGCTTTAGACCCTGACTATGAGGGGGAGCCCACCCATGGCAATGCCTGAAGAGTCATGCCCCGGAGACTGAAGAGCCCAGAGATGTAGGATAGAACCAAACATGACTGGCAAGAGAAAAAAAGAAAAAAGTCAGTGAGATGATTTCTAATGATATTCTGCTATACTCAAAAATTATTGCCTAGCCCAAATATCATCAGAAAGGTTCCATCTAGAAACTGATGGAAATAGATGCAGAGACCCACAGCCAAACATTAGGTGGACGTCAGGAAGTTCCATGGAAGAAAGGGAGGAAGGATTATGGGAGCCAGAGGGGCCAAGGACACTAGGAAAAAACACACAGAGTCAACTGACCTGGGCCCTTGGCACATGTATTGCAGTTGTATAGCTTGTTCCTCTTGTGGGACTCCTGGCAGAGGAAGCAGAGCCTGTATATGATTCTGTGGCCTACTTCTGGGACCCTTTCCTCCTGCTAGATTGCTTTGTCCAGCTGTAATAGGGGAGGAGGTACCTAGTCTCATTGCAACTTGATATGCCATGGCTGGTTGATAAACCATGCACTTTTCTGAAAGAAAGGCAGAGGAAATGGGTAGGGGTGGGAGGAGAGAAGGGAGGGAGGGAAAACAGTGATTGGGCTGGGAAAATTATTAACTGATTACTTAATAAAAAAATTACCCTGAAAAAGGCTCTGGATTGCACTGGGGTCCAAAACACCCACGGTCAGGTAATAAAAACTTTCTATATAGGCTTAGACCTATGTCTGAGCTATCTTCCCTGGGAATACCCCACAACAACACCCACCTTTAACTTCAGCTGCAGGAGATTTAACATCTTCATTTGGCCTCTACAGGCAACTGCATACATGTGCCCATGCCACCACACACAGGCACATAAATACTCAGGATTTTTAAATAAAAATAAAATCTTTGAAAAAGAAGTTTTGTGTAGACAGTGAAGGCTGGAGTTGGCAAAGAAATCTATGGATTGACTCCAGGTAGATACTGAGATGAAGGGAATTTATTCTAAAAGTTAGTAGATGGCATTTGAAAAAACTGATCCGCAAGATAAAAATGCCACATGCTAACTAAGTATTTATTGGCATTTACCAACCACCTTCTCTATGCATTATGGGTATCTCACGTACATTACAATATTGTAGCAGGATATTCAAGGGTGTTTTGGGAAGAAAGGGCATTTGTATTGTAAATTATTCACTCCTGGCATAGGAACCATCAGCGGCACCATGTGGAGCCATCAGTGGGCTGTAGGCTGAGCCTGGACATATTATTTGCTCAGTGGAGCTGACAAAAGCTGAGAAATATTGGCAAAGGGAGAAAAGTACTTTGCACCAAATTACTTTTTATTCCCTACTTAATAAAAACTTCCTAGTGTCTTCAGTTAACCCAGCTGGGTTCATACATCATAAATGTATGCATGAAACAAATCTCTCTGTGTGTATCCAAGTGTGAGAATGTGTGTACCCATGAGTGCATGCAAAGGCCAGAGGAGAACATTGGTTGTCCTGCTTTATCATTTTCTACTTGATTCCCCTGAGACAGGTTCTCCTGAACCTGGAGCCAGGATAGCAGCTGGCAAGACTAAGCTGTCCTCCCGTCTCCATAACCACAAACACAGCACTGCTGCCCTGTAGTCATGCACATAGTGATGCTACACTATAGTCATGCCCAGCATTTTACTAAAATCTGGGTGCTGGAAATTCAAACTCACATCCTCCTGAATGTTCAGCAAGGTGCTCCTTATCCCCTCAGCCATCTCACCAGCCCCAGAGAAATTCTAATTATGTGCTGAGGATGAGCTCAGAGGGAGGAGCATGTCCTCAGTGAGTGACAAAGCTGCAGGATCTTGGAAGAAGCATATCCTGAGGAAGTGGATTCACAGGCATGCAGCCCAGACATAGTCACTAGGAAGGGAAAAGAAAAGGCAGTCTATACTTCTCAGAGTTCTCTGTTCTAGTGTTACTTCTAGTTTGGGGATAAGCAGGAAAAAAGTAACTTAAAATTCCAAGATCAATCTTTGCTGGGCAGTCAAGGCAAATGCTTCAAACCGCTAGTCACTTCCCATCTACAACCCAGAGCAGAGAAAAAGAAGTGCATGCATGCTGGGCTGCCTGCTTATGTTCAGTCTAATTTCTCCATTCTTAGCCAGTGCATAACTCCCTGCCTAGCGAATAGTGCCCCCCACAGTGGGAGACACTATGCCAATTGATTTCATTGAGACAATTGGCTCCAATGATAACCCTATGTAAATATTCCCTCGTTGATACTCTTCCCAGGTTGTTCTGAGTTCTGTTGAGTTGACCATCAAAGCCAATATGATACCTCATCACTGCCCATATTTCCCAACAACTGAACCAACTGTTCAGTTCTGGAAAGAGAAAATGGTGGCCAAAAGTACAGTAGTCCCATTTACTGAGCACTTAAACCCTCTTTCAACTTCACTTAAAACAGATTTTACTGATGCAGAAGCTGAAGTAGCTTCTTCAGTATCTTGATGTCTTTGGAGAAGCCAAAAGTACCCAGGGTCTTGCCCAGTTCCCTCTGTTGAACAAGTTTTTCTGCCAAAGCAATATCTGTGCAGCAGGCTAAATAAGATTCACCATGCAAGATAATCTCAAACTTATTCACCTCAGCCTACCAAGGATGAGTCTATTACTGCCAAGTCAACTCCCGTGTTCCAAGAAAGAAAATGATTGCCTATCTCTTTGGATTCAGAATGAACAAAGCCTCAGGAAGAGGAACAAATAATCAAATGTTAAGATAGACTGTGTCAGGCTAAAGTAAAGAAGGGGACACAAGAGAAAGAAGACAGACCTAGTCACAGAGGGGAATGGTAACAGGAAGCCCCTGCACCACAAACTCCAAGAAAACTAAGAAGAGCAAGGGCAGCAGTGGGAACTCTGCTGGGGATGGGTACTCTCCAGAAGATAGAACATAGCCTGAAGCTGCGTTCATATTCTTGTATGGTTGTTCTTTAGAAAATGTGGTACCAGGAAGCTGAAGAGATAGTTCAGTGATTGCGGACACTTGCTGCCTCTCCAGAGTTCAGTTGGCAGAGCCCACAACCAACACCTCACAACCAACTGTAACTCCAGCTACAAGGAGCCCAACACCCTCTTTCTTGCCTCTACAGTGACTATGTTCATGCGCGTATAGACACTCACATATACACAAAATTTAAAAATAAAAATAAATTCTTTTTTAAAATATGGTACTGCTCTAACACTAAGTAACTTAAAGGTGCCACACATTTGAGATCAAAGTTTCAACTTTAACTGCTTCACACCTGTTAGGGAACAGGAAGTAGAAAGCCTCCAGGGTGCAACTTGTGACACATTCTGGGATTAGAGCAATTCTGTAGGAACAAAGTGGGTCCACAACAAAGGCAGACCACAAACCTTGCAAAAGACAGGTTTAGAAGTCCTTTGTAGAATTCTTCTGAGACAACGAACATTGCAAGTTCAACATCTGGGATAAGAAAGTAGAAAATGACATAAATAAACAGCTTTTAACCAATACTTTTCCAAACATGTGGTGAGGGGGCAGCACCCTATTGAGACTTATTGTCCAGGCTGGATGATTTGAGGACTCTCTTTGCAGCAATTCGACATGAAAGCAGGAACAGAAAGAATTGGGGTTTTGTTTTTTCTATTCTCCATGTTCTAATATCACTCTGGAAAATCCAAGAAAGCATGGTGTATGTGTGTGTGTGTGTGTGTTGTTGTTGTTGTTGTTGTTGTTGTTGTTGTTGTTGTTGTTGTAGGTTTCTTTCATGCCTGGTCCCACAGCTGTTCAGTCCCAAAGAAACACACAGAGGTCTATGTTAATTATAAACTGGTTGGGCTATTAGCTCAGATTCTTATTAACTCTTACATCCTATATTAACCAATAATCCTTGTCTGTGTTAGCCACGGGGCTTCATATCTTTTATCAATGAGGCATTCTCATCTTGCTTCCTCTGCATTTGGGTGATGATTGCAGACTCAGCCTTTCCTCTTCGCGGAATTCTCCTGTTCTGGTTGCACTACCTATACTTTCAGCCTGGCTACTGACCAATCAGCATTTTATTAAAGCAATATGACTGACAGATCTTTACAGGGTACAAGATCATTGTCCCACAGCATGTGTGTGTGCATGTGTGTGTAATAAATATATTTCTGCAAATGTGTTAGAAAAATAGAAATCAGAATGAAATTAGGATGGTAGGGAGATGATGATTCAGTGGGTAAGAGCACTTGCTGCTTTTCCAAAGGACTAAGTTCTCAGCATACATATCAGTAAGTTCACAATGGTCTGTACAATTTCAGCTTCAGGGATTCCAGTGCCCTCCCTCCTCTGGCCTCCACAGGCACTTGCACACATGTGGCATATATTCACATATATATACACATGCATATAAGGAAAAAACTTAAAATTTAAATAGAAGTTAACTATTTGTGTCAACATGAATAAAGTCGATAGATATATATTAAGCAAAATAAACCAGCCCAAACATAGAATTAAGACCCCTCATCTCCATGATTTCTCTCACACTTGATATTTAAAAGAAGGAGAATTCAGTGAGTAGAGTACTGGTGGTGACAAGGGTTAAAATATGGATAAAATGGGTTCCAGTCAGTCAAGAGGTTCAAAATTAAAGTTCTGAAGGCTAAAAGAGGCCAAATCTACAGCACAAAGGCTACAACCAACACTATGTGTTAACTACAAGTTTTAGAGTTCTTCCCATAGTAGCAGTAACTATGTAAAGAGATGAATATGATGTTATCTACTTTAACTGTAATGTACAATTCACTGTGTGTATATGAATCATGTCTTCTAGACATGTCATGTCTGTTTCACTCATGAACTCATAGCAGTGATGGTGATCTGTATGTGACCCATAGAAAATCAGCCCATCAGCATTGCATTATGGACAGGTGAGGGTCTTGAGGCTTCACTCCTTCTGAGGGACTAAGGGCAGTTAATGGCTGCTGGCAAAGAAGAAGGTATTTCCCTTAGTGGTGTATTCACTGGTGAACTGGCCATATTCCAGTAAATAACCTCCCACCCATACTCACACCGGCAAGCCCAACTAAATTCCATAATTATAATATTTATAATAATAATGAATAAATGAATGAATGAATAATAATACCTAAAAGTATCCAGAGCACTTTCTGGTAATGTTTTCATCAGGAATGGGAAAAGGTTGAGAGAAAGGAATGAGGGAGTGAAATGACCAAAATTCATTGTATAGATGTGTACAATTGCCAAAGGGGGAAAAAAAACAAATACCATGCTGTATGCTTGAGATGTATGCAACTGTAAGTTAAATTGATAACATATTTAGATAATATATGTTCATTGGAGTGACATGTAACAAGATATATACAGCAGGGAAGTGGACATTTCAGTCTGAAGTGGCCATGAGCCCTGAGAAACAGTAAAGAAAAGACTCAAGACCCAGAAACCTAGAGATAAGTTCTTCTGAGGTCTGAACCTTCAGCCCTCCAGCTTCCCTGTTGCCTAACAACCCCCTGCCTGGAGAGTCATAGTAGCCTTTCAGATGTCTACACTTAGCAATTTGTTGTAACTAACAAAATTATATTCAAGACACCAAAAAGTTACTTTGGCTTTCAGAGGTGACATGCTCACCAGCAGAGGCATTCTTTCACCAAGGTTTATTATGGTGGAGTAATCAGCTGCCCTGGAGGAGAGATGTCAAAGAGCAATCCCAGGAAAATACACTTTCCAAGCAACAGATACTCATGTATGTGAAGTTATCAAAAATAAATCATCACGCCCTCAATACATTTTTAATTGTGTTTGTGAATGTGTGTGTGTGCACATATGTTCTTTAACTACAGGGCATTATCTTGTTTGTGCACATACAGGTTCTCTACAATAATGTGAAAAGTCTCTCCCCTACACCTGGCTAGTGGAATGTCTAGGTGGCTTGGAGATGGGTGGCAGAGGAAAGCATTGCTGAGAAAGTGTTGTCAGTGTGCATTCAGAGTTCTAACAGCAGGCCTGCTCTGGTTTGAGAGCTTGGTCCCCAGTGTGGAGATGTATGAGGTGATAGATTTTGAGTAGGATGACCCTTGTAGAAAACAACTGGGCCACCTACTCATAGAAAAAATAACAAAGTTCTTTGGTAACCTCCAGTTACCTTCCCACAAAAGTGGCTTGCTATGAAAGAACAAAAGAGAGGCTTCTTGATCTAAGGCTCCCTGTGATCTCTGTGTTGGCTAAAATCACATTTGAAGGGGGTACCTTAGTTGAGAAAATGCAATCACAGATTGGCCAGTGGGTGAGCCTTTGGGGGTATTTTCTTGATTTATGATTGATGCTCTAGGACTCAGATCACTGTGGGTGATGTCTTCCCTGGCCCGGGGGACCTGAGTGCTATTAGAAACAAGCTGAGCAAGCTATGAGAGGCAAGTCAGTAAGCAGCACTCTTCCCTGGGCTCAGCATCAGCTCCTGCCTCCAGGTTCCTGCCTTGAGCTCCTATCCTGACTTCCCTTGATGATGACTTCAAGTTGTAAGATGGAATAAACTCTCTGCTCCTCAAGTTGCTTTAAGTCGTGTTGTTTTGTTGCAGCAGTAGAACCCTAAGAGAAGAACCTACCATGATGCTATAGGCATCCTAGCCAAGGCCCAACCTATAGAGCCCCTGATCTAAGATTTTCAGCTTCTGTTAAGATTTGAATATTGTGCTGGGCGGTGGTGGCGCACACCTTTAATCCCAGCACTCGGGAGGCAGAGGCAGGCACATCTCTGTGAGTTCGAGACCAGCCTGGTCTACTAGAGTTAGTTCCAGGACAGGCTCCAAAGCTACAGAGCAACCCTGTCTCGAAAAACAAAAAAAAAAAAAACAGATTTGAATATTGTACTACTCCACAGGCCCATGTGCTGAATGCCTGACACCCAGCTGATGGCACTATTTTCATGGTTTCTGGGAACTTGAGGTGGTAAGGCCCACTGGTCACTGGAGACATGTCTTTGAGGGGTTTGCCTGGTCCCAAATGGCGTCTCAATATCTTCTTAGTACCTGCCTGCCCCTCTCATATATTTAATTTCCAAATGAAGGGCATATACTGTACTTGTACATATACTTGTATTCTCTTCTCTTTTGTCTCTTTGGCTCTTTTGGGGTCCCCGCCACCCAGCTCCCAAGTAAATCACACGTAAGGAGGCTTATTATTTCTTATCAATGCCCTGTCTTCGTTTGGCTTATTTCTACTCAGCTTTTCTTAACTGCAATTATCCCATCTACCTTCTGCCTTTAGTTTTTATCTTTCTATATTCCATATACCTTTCTTTACTTCCTACTCAATGACTGGCTGTGTAGCTGGATGGCTGGCCCTTGACATCCCATCGCCTTCTTTTTTCATTCCTACATCTCTCCTCCCATTTAGTCTTTCTGCCTACTAGCCCCACCCATTCTTTCCTGCCAATCTATTGGCCTTAAGCTTTTTATTATACCAATCAGGTGCTTTAGGCAGGCAAAATAACACAGCTTCAGAGTTAAACAAATGCAGCATAAAAGAATACAACACATCTTTGCATCACTAACAAATATTCCACAGCATAAGCAAAAGTAACACATCTTAAAATAATATTCTACAACAATATACCCAATATCTCTCCCTTAGACACAGGGAGTTCTGGCAAATACAACTGAGATGGAATAACCTACTAAATCTGCACTATGATTGAGCATGAGAAAAACTTGGTTTGTAAGCAGTCAGTACCTTAACAAAGATGGAGAGCAGAATGAATAATGCTGAGGTTAGGATCCCCAGTCGCAGGATTTCAACATCATGATTCCTGTGCTTGCTTCCTTTGTGAATAAATCCTTCTGTGAAGTTTTACACTTGGCTTGGAATGTTTCCTGGAAATACTCACGCGTTGTGGCAAGGACATTACTTAGTTTGGGTCTTAACTCACTGAAATGCATCCTTCTTCTCTTTTAATTCTTATGAGAAAATTAATTTTGTTCTAAGTGTTTTTTAATTGCTGCTAACTTTCAAGAAACTGAGAATCATGTAAATTAGGAGACAGGTGCCCTAGAACTATGGAAACTCACCGGCCATCCCCCAGTTATAAATCAAGAGCATCCTCGATGTTTCCTAACAAGCAATTTCTCCTGTGAACACAAGAGTGAACACTGATTTTCTAAATCCAGGGGGAAAGCTCTCCATCCTGTAAACACTGATAAATTGATTTTTTAGAACATTGTCCTCAAAGTGGAATCCATAGACTCCATGGTACCCCTGGGCACTCTCGAGCAGGTTTCAAGGAAAAGTGTTTTCATAGTCATGTTAAGATGATACAGGCTTTTCCACTGCATGGACACTTGACTGCTGGTCAAAAGTAGTAGAGGATAAAACCACCGACTAAAGAACGTGGCCTCTAGAGAAAGCAGCCACCATCCTGACCTGTCTCAAGAGGCCATCATGAACAGACTAGGTGGCTGCTGACATTCCCTCAGAGAAGGAGGGTGTGGGAGGGCCATTGGAGGGATCCTTGCTGGGGAATCGAGCATCTCCCTCAGCCATTTGTGTACAGCTTTGCTGTACCTCTTCCCAGAAGTGATGCTCCATCTATGCAGCTAGGCTACAAGGACGCCATCTTCCATGTTCTGTGAAAACTGCCGTGTGGCTGCTGTGGGGTAACATATGAGCCTGTAAACAACCCCACACACATGCTCTTTTAAATAAGTCCAGTAAACTCATTGGCTCCCCATGTTGAGCTTTGGTGGGCTCGAACTTCAGTTAGCCTTTGACTTTGTAATAAAGTAGATGCTTCTTGAGTCTCCCCAGGGAAGAAATCCTGGCACACCACTGATAAATCAGAGCAACAGTATAATCCTTATTTAAAGACTGGTGAATTCAAAATTGACATTGCAATTTATCTATGAAAATTATCTCCTTTTAAATTTTGGTATAGAAACAAAGAATAACCAAAATTATTTGAAAACTCTACTAAAATAGACACATCTCATTTTCCAGTGACATCTCTGGAAAAGCTAGGATTTATTCAAAATTCAACCACATCCATGAATTTACATAAAAGTTAAGAGTAGAAGCAAATAGTAAAACCCAAAGATGTCTTCCAGCTCAGACATCAATTTCCATACAAGATGATAAATCAATTTTTGCTACATTGTGTTTTATGAGTGTGATGTCGATCTCAATTGTCAGTTTGATGTGCTCCATAATTAGCTGTTTTTTAACAGGCCACTGGGCAGGCTAGTGGGAAGACCTGTTCACTGTAAACAGCAACATTCCCTGGGTCCAGATCCTGGGCTCGATAATAAGTAGACAGGTGAGTACAAGCCTCACCTCCAATTCTCTCTGCTTCTTGACAGCCTATGCAATGTGACCAGGCGCTTCAAAGTTGATGCTTTGACTTCCTCGCCGTGGTAGAGCACTCCCTTTAACTATCAGACCAAACAAATCATTTAGATGGCACTATGGTGAGGTTACCTAGGGTTGCAGGAATGGCTTCTTTTTCCTTCTGATTTAAAGAATTAAAAAGACAGGAAAACCCAGGGTCTCATATTCTTCCAGGTTTTACTGGAAGCAGAAACAGGGGCCTGTGCACTCACTGTAAAAAAACACAGAGACAGACTCTTCAGATGGAAGAAATACCAAAGCTGGAATCCAGGCTTGTCTAGAAAAACAAAAACTTCGGTGTGTTTGGGGTTTGTGTGGGTTCCCTTTCTTCCCCAGAATTGTCTGGTTTAGATGATTGTGGGTAATTGTGTAATCCAAACAAGGAAAGGGAATCTGATTGGTATCTGCCACAAGAACCTCCCTGGTGGGCAGGATAAGGTTGAAAGTCCTTTCAAACATTTTCTTCCAGTGATGGGAGGAGAGCCTACCAAATGTTATCCTGGGGAGGAAAGAATCAGGCAGGCAGTCATATTAACTGCTTAAATGAAAAACTGATTGATCTTCTCAAAACCCCCTTTGCTGCCTGTCTGCCTCCCAGTCCCCAGCTCTCTTCCATAAGCTGTTTTTGTCAAGGTATTTTTTCATAGGAAGAGAAAATGAAACTAAGACAATAAGGCATACTGTTTTCCCTTCAAAACATTATTTACGAACATCCAGGACCCTCTCTAGGACTCTGCAGGTGAAAAGAATCGGGAAATAAAAGACAAGCAATACACTGAAAGAATGAATGGAAGAATCAAGAAAGGTGAGTAGGGACCCAAAGGGCCTGGCAAAGCAGAATGAGTCCTCGTGGAAAACTGGTCAGCAGTCCTGGCCATGGGAAACATTCACAGCTCTTGCAAGGTCTTATCTAGTGCTGGGATTTGATCTGAAAGTCACTCTCTTGTAGCAGGCTACTGTTGAGGAAGAGATCCATTGTATTGCTTGAGATATCTCATGAAGGGACCTACTGTTTGAGACTGAACTATTGTGGGGAAAAATCATCACATTCGAGGTCCCTTATTTTTGTCATTACTGTGACCAAATACATGACATAGGCAATTAATAAAAGAGTCGATTTAAATTTACCATGTTTGTTTTCACTGTACGCCATCTGAGTAGCTCAGTCTCAAGCAATAGACCTCTTTTCTGCCACATCCTTTAAATGAGAAACTGTCATGTGTTGTTTGGAGGTATTTCCTCCAGACATAGCATGATGGCATCTTGGGCACTGCCCCAACAGCCATGACAATTAGAACAGTACAGTGGCAGCCAGGTAGGTGGCAGTGATAATGGAGTGATCCACATCCCTTGGAGGGTAGAAGAAGGGAAGGCCAGGTACCACCGATGGATATCCTCCTCCCCACAAGTACAAGTGGTTTTAGAAAATTATAGAATAATCACAAAGTGGAAAGTTATCTAAAAGTAGGGGTATCCATGATGTGGCTTCCATTTTGTCATTAACCATGATAGAGTGGGACTTTGTAGTAATACAGCTATTTGGGGTCACCCCGGCTCCTGTACATGATTCCTCACCCATGTTCGGTATTACAGTCTAGTAAACTCAATGATCCAAGACGTTGGACTTGGGTGGAACTGCACTTTTGTTGTAAATAGGGGAGAGGTGTGCGGGTTGTATTCCCCAGCCGCCACTGGTCGCCTGTACCCGAAATAACCACATGACAAACTGGATTCATTTAAATACTGCCTTGCCCGTTATCTCTAGCCTTTTCCCAGCTAGCCCTCACCTCATAAACTAACCCATTATAAAAGTCTGTCACCACGAGGTGGGTGACTTACCGGACAGAACTTCCTTCTGCTACGGGGACCTCATGGCGACTGACTCACTTTCCTTCTTTTCCTCAGAACTTCCGTTCTGTCTACTCCACCCACCTAAGGGCTGACCTATCTATAAGCCAGGCAGCTCTTTATTCAACCAATAAGAGTAATACAAAATACAGGAGAACACTCCCATATCACACTTTGGTCTGTCATTGGTGCCTATTAGATGCTCAGACTACAAAGGACACAACAGTCAGGGATCGAGTTCTCAGTGGTAAGGAGCAGGCCTGTCATCTGAAGGTCAGTACATAGGTCAGGGGGTGGCTTCAACTCTAAGGTTACCTCTCTGCTTTGTGGTCCCCCCCCCCGCAGGACTGAGAATTGACCGGAACACTCAATTTCTTCAGTTTATGTGGTATATGAAAACATCTCCAAACTGTCACTGAGTCTGGGGACTGCACCAGCTCAGAGCACAAGTGTAAAGGTACATGGCAACCAGCAGCCCTAAAGCTCTCGGCTGAGAGAAGGTATTTCCCAGATAGCACACCAGGGCCTTTCTGGGGACCTTCGATCCCACTCATTAATCCTGGAGGCGACACAGCTGTGGCTTCCAGGAAACAATAGACACCCTGATGTGGCCACTGTTCTCAGAAAGCAGCCACTGGAATAGATCTCTGTTGTCTAAAATGCCAATTAGCAGCGAGAACAAAAAGTTAATCAACAAATTCTATCACTAGCGCCTGCTCCAAATTTGTCTAAATGCTGATTAACTGCTGTTAATTTTGCACAGTAAAGGCCAGGCTATCATTTGTTTCCCTCTCTCAGAAAAAAAAAAGTTTAATCCCTAAATATTTGTGAAAAGCATTCATTTAGAATCAAGGAACTTTTTAGCTTGGTAACAATTATTATTGTGAATATAAATTAATCAATGGTGTATCTAAAAGGTCCAATCACAGGCCAATAGAAATCCTTATTAATTGGAAAATCATATCTGGCTAGACACCAGAGGCTTATCATTTCCATGAGGCATTCCTGGATTACATAGCTAGGGGAAGTCGGGTAGACCTCGCACCCCCAGGACGCTGTCAGGTTCCATAAGACATCCTGAAAGCACTCCTTGAAATAGACATTGGTTTTTGTGTTCCTGCCTATTTTTCTCAGAGTAGGGACCATTGCAGTGCTGTACAAGATGCCTGCCTACCCTCTGTTCAGCTGAGCTTGAATTATCAGAAAACTTAAATTTTAACTCTCAGCACACAAACACGCACAAAACATACCAACTTGGAATTTTGTAAAAGGCTGGTTGTCTAGCCACAAAATTAGGAAAAGATTGGCAGATAAGGAAACAACTTATCCCCAAACCAAGGGTGCTGGTCAAGGAGCAAGCTTTGAGTGCAATAAGCTATAAAAACTGCTTTGTAATTTTCCCCTGGCTATCCCCTCCACTTTGGGGAAGTACTGTATAGTAACGGTGGGTTTCTTGGTGTTTAGCGTCTGATATATGATTTGCACCGGTGGAGGAAGACCATCCAGACCGGCAGGGGTCTAGTCCTGGGAAGCCAGCATGATTATCTACGCACTTCGGTTCCACTTTGGCATTCTTTGCCATTGCAGATAGCAGCAACGTAAATAAGGGTCATGCGAATCAGGGCAGTCCTGGTCAGAGACTCAGGTCACCTGGCACTGGGCTGCAGCTCTCTGGTGTCCTATTACAGCATTCCCTGTTATGGGGAATCCAAGATCATGTTAGAAAAAAAAATCCCTAATGGAAGACACTTTCTGGTTTTCTGGTCCCTTATTACTGATCTGATCTTCTCTCCATGAGAGCCAACATCCTTATAGGAAAATTATTGTTCTTCCGGGTAAGGTAGAGTTATCTGATGTTTGCAAGCAGAAATACACTGAAGAACAAGACTTGAGCTACCACAGTAATTAAATATTGTGATTTTTTTCTCAAAGGACTAAAGGACCAACTGAGAACAAATTCACAAAACTCTGCAACACATGGAGAAAGGGTTCAAAATGCCAAGTAGGCTAGGAACCTGTGCTTGTAGGTATAGATTATAATGAAGAGCACACCTATAAAACTCCAAAACCTTCATTCTGTGAATCAGAAAGAATGTGAATTAATGGAAAGGATTTGCTGGGACCAAATGTGGCAGATGACATAGCAAGTAAAATGCATGTGACAGCTGTCAATTATCACCTGCTGTGAACATTACAAGGCCATCTAGACACAGAAAAGTACCCCTCACACTGGCGTACCGTCACCACAGCCTGAACAATACACATCTGTTGCCCACCTGGTTAACTCAAAACCCAACACTGGTTTTTATTTGCAAAAGTTCTGAGTTATATTTGGTTTATGCATCAGATTTACAGAAAACCAAAATAATATAATTATGATGATGATTTTAATAATGCTAATAATACAAATAGCTAAGAATACAGGAGCAACTTGCATATCAACAAGCTAGCGTTTCTCATACTGGTATAAAGGTAAGTGCTTCCAAATGTTTCAACCAATTACCATTCCGGGAATAGGATATAAAAAGCCCCTCAAACTCAGGTTACTTATTTGAAATCTGTCTAAAAACCAAAAACTTTAACTAGCACTTATTTAATGGACACAAAATAACTAGGTTTACAGACTACAGTTTTGCTTTGCGGAAAGCTATAAGAACATCTTGGGACCGGAAGAGGAGAAGGGCCC
>JAQHUG010000071.1:3353456-3386741 GCA_028555095.1 Dicrostonyx torquatus | reverse complement strand
AAAAAATTATGAGACTCGTTATACAATTACATATGCTTTTGTTCATATCTCACATTTCCACAAACTGTGCCAATCTAAAAAATAAAATAAGTAATAAAAATATATTTTAAAATTAAAAAGCAGCTTGGAAGTCAAAGGATCACTTATCAGTCCCTACGTGAGTCTCACTGACTGGGCATTTTCTTAGATTGGAGGTAAAACACCTAAGCCAGATCATGTGCTTTGACAAAAAGAGTCCCTTTCCTTCCCAAGAATATTTTGCTGTTTTAATAAAGAAAAGTAAGAAGTACCATGTTAGCTGTGACCTCTGGTACAATATAGAGTTTCAAAACTGGAAAATAAAACTACAGTTCACCTGGATCAGAAAAGAAGGCAGAGTCAGAGAGGCAGCTGACCTCACATAGCCTTCTGATGCAGTGCCCTCAATGTGAGGACCAAGCATCTCAGGAAAACACTAGCCCAGTCTCACAGTGACATTCACCTTACAGTGACATCCTCACCATTTGCCTCATTTATTTATTCATTCAGCATATGTGCATATGTATGTATACTAACATGTATATTGACAGTATACATATGTATGTGTGTAATGTTATTTATATATATGAATAATGTTTTATTTATCTATCACACATTTACAGACTTTATTTTTAATGTTTTATTAGAAAATTCTGTATAAGAGATTTCTTCATAACATTTTATGCATGCATATAATGTATATATTTGTGCGTGTATATATATATACATATATATATACATATATATATATATATATATATATAAAACACAGAGTGTTAGGGTTAGAGTTACAGGTGGATATGAGCCAGCAGATATGGATGCTGGAAGGCAAACACAGGCCTTCTGCAAGAGCACCAAGTGCTGCTCACTGAGGAGCCATCTGTCTAGCTTCTCACAATCACCACATCATCCTCTCTTGATCCCCTTCCCACTCGCGTTTATCCCCCTCCTCCTCCCAACTCTTTCTCCTTCTCCCTTTGTGTTTTATGCCTTCGTGTTGTTATGGTGGTGATGGTGGTTTTGGCTTTGGTGAACCAGGGAGTTCAGTTAGGATTACTACAGAAACATGGGTGAGGCCTTGTTGACAGAAGCACAGGCACTTTACTCATGGCTTCACCACTCAGGAAAATGGACCTCCCTCTCCCATCAATCTTTAACTGTATAGATAAATCCTTGGGGAAGGTAAGGGCTTCCTGAGTCCCTCCCTCCTCCAGGACAGGATATTGGTAGATTCAATCTTGCAGTAGATACTTTGTGCAAGGTAGTCACAGAGGCTGTAAGTTCAAGGCACACAGCCGTGTCACTCCTGGAAGTCAGCGTCCACAACACTCCCACATACCCTTCCTCCTGCTCACACATGCCATACATGCTTCCTGCCCCTTTCCACTTTATTCAGCATATATTTTTTGATAAAATACTATGCTCCGGGTCCTGAGAACACTACAAGAACTCAAGGCAGACAA
The DNA here is from genome assembly GCA_028555095.1 of Dicrostonyx torquatus. NCBI lineage: Eukaryota > Metazoa > Chordata > Mammalia > Rodentia > Cricetidae > Dicrostonyx > Dicrostonyx torquatus. Next base: position 3,385,260 of record JAQHUG010000071.1, on the reverse strand, counting down.
AGTTACTCCCACCACAGGATTAAAATTTTAAAGAGTAGGAGAATCGAAACCAAACACCACAATTCAATATGGAAAATTGTTTCCAAGAGTAAGAAAGACCAACACCAAAACTGAAGATTTGGACTTGCACTGACCTGAGTAGAAGTGAATGACTGCTCTCCTGTCTGGACAGCCCTGGTCTCTAGGCCCTCAGTCCTGGGCACATGCTGTGCCTATCCTCCTCCCACCTAGACAGCATTCCCAGGCCCCAAACACATCCCATTCCCATCCCCCTCCCATTGCAGCCTCAGTAGCTGGCTAGCAGGTAAGACTCCTGCAGGTATGCCACCACCCTGGCCACACCATCCATTGGACTGTAAAATCTGCAAGTCCCACTCTGCCCATAAACCCAAAGAACCCATCATCTTCCCCTTGCTCAACCATCCTCCATGGTATTGATGGAGCCTGGAGATAACTCAGACACCATCTGCACCAGCTGGAGGAAGAGCCCTGACAGCTGGTCAGCAGATGCCCCCAGAGGCACAATCACGACCTGCACTGATTGGAGGAAAAGATAGGTGACAACAGTGTAAGAATATATTCAACAACATAAAGAACAACACCTCACCACCAGAAGCTGGAGGCTCTACAACAGCAAGACCTGAGCATCCCATGCAGGTGAAGAAGAAGAAAATGGCCTTAAAAATAATTTTATGAAAATGATAGAGGCCTTTAAAGACTTAAGGAAAAATTCCCTTAAAGATATTGAGGGGGAAAAGCAAACAAAAAAGTGGAAGAAATCGATAAACCCCTTAAAGAAAGTCAAGAAAAAACATACAAACAGATGAAAGAAACATTTCAAGACTTGAAATAAAGGCCATAAAATAAACAACTACTGAGAGAATTCTGGAAATGGAAAATCTCAGTAAATGAAAAGGAACTACAGATGCAAGGCTAACCAACAGAATGCACGAGATGGAAGAAACTCGGGCACTGAAGATACAATAGAAGAAATAAATTCATCTGTCAAAGAAAATGTTAAATCCAACAAAGTCTAAACAAGAAACATTTAAGAAATCTGGAGCACCATGTAAAGACCAAATCTAAGAATAGTAAGTAAAATACCACCTCAAAGGCACAAAAAAAATATGTTCAACAAAATTATAGAAGAAAACATTCCTAAACTAAAGAAAGACATGCCTATGAAGATACAAAAAGCTTACAGAATATCAAATAGACTGAACCAAAAAAATATCCCATACCAGATAAAATCAAAACACCAAACATACAGAATAAAGACAGAAAATTAAGAGCTGCAAAGGAAAAGGGCCAAGGAACATATAAACACAAACCCATCAGAATAACACCTTACTTCTCAATGGAGACTCTGAAAACCAGAAGGTCCTGGACAGATGTTATGCGGACACTTAAGAGACCATGGATGCAAGCCCAGACTACTATATTCAGCAAAACTTTCGATCACCATAGACAAAGCAAATAAGATATTCCATGTCAAAACCAAATTCACAAATCCAGTGTTACAGAAAGTACTAGAAGGAAAACTCCAACTCAAGTAAGTTAGCTGCACTCATGAAAACACAGGCAACAGATCATTCCACATCAACAAAACCCAAAGAAGGGAAACATGCACTATCAAAAACAACAAAATAAAAAAAAAAAGAACAGGAATGAACAATCATGGTCTTTAATATCTCTTTATATCAGTGGACTCAGCTCCCCTAAAAGAAAAAAGGCACACACTAACAGAATGGATAACAAAACAGCATCCATCCTTCTACCGCATCAAGAAACACACCTCAACTTCAAAGACAGACATAACCTCAGAGTAAAGTGTTGGGAAAGATTTTCCAATCAAATGGACCTCCGAAACAAGCTGGTGTAGCTATCCTAGTATCTAATAAAATAGACTTCAAACTAAAATACATCAAAAGAGATGGAGAAGGACATTTCATATTTATCACGGGAAATGTCCATCAAGACAAAGTCTCAATTCTGCACATTTATACCCCAAATACAAGGGCACCCATATTTGAAAAAAATTACTAACTGGGTGGTCATGATGCATGCTTTTAATCCCAGCACTTGGCACTTGGGAGGCAGAGACAGGTGGGTTTCTGTGAGTTCGAGGCCAGTCTGGTCTACAGAGTGAGTTCCAGGACAGGCTCTATAACCCAGACACTAATAGTGGGAGACTTCAACACCCACTCTCACCAACAGACAGGTCTGCCAGAGGGAAATAATGGCTGTCATGATTCAAATGGGCTTAACAGACATCTATAAGAACATTACACCCAAACACAAAAGAATATACCTTCTTCTCAGCACCTAACGGAATCTTCTCTAAAATTGACCACATACTTGGTGGCAAAGCAAATCTCAACAGACACCAAAAAAGTAGACTAAATCCCTGTATCTTATCAGATTACCATGATTTAAAGTTGGAATTCAACAGCAACATAAATTACAGAAAGCCTACAAACTCATGGAAGCTGAATAACACTTAGTCAAATTGCCACTAGGTCAAGAAAGATATAAAAAAGAGAAATTAAAGACTTCCTAGAATTCAATGAAAATGCGGACACAACATACCCAAGCTTATGGCACACTATGAAAGCAGTGCTAAAAGAAAAATTCATATCACTAAGTGCCTAGAAAAGAGTTTGGAGAAATTGCACACTAGCGAATTAACAGCATACCTGAAAACACTAGAATAAAAAGAAGCTAATTCACCCATGAGGAGTAGACACTAGGAAATAAACAAATTGGGGGCTGAAATCAAGAAAATAGAAACAAAGAGAAGAATACAAAAAATCAATGAAATAAAGAGTTGGTTCTTCAAAAAAAATCAACAAAGGAGACAGACCCTTATCCAAACTAACCAAAAGGTAAAGAGAGAATATCAAATTAATAAAAGCAGAAATGAAAAGGGAGACATAACAATAGACACAGAGGAAATCCAGAGAATCATTAGGTCATACTTCAAAACCCTGTACTTCACAAAATTGGAAAATCCAAAAGAAATATATAATTTTCTGGATAGGGAACCACATACCAAAATTAAATCAAGACCAGATAAACAATTTAAATAAATCTATAGCCCATAAGGAAATAGAAGCAGTCATTAAAAATCTTCCAAATGAAAAAAAAAGAGTCAAATGGTTTTAGTGCAGAAGTCTATAAGAATTTCAAAGAAGAGCTAATACCAATACTCCTCAAATTGTTCTTCATAATATAAACAGAAGGAAATTTATCAAACTCTTTTTATGAGGCTACAATTACCCTGATAAACAAACCACATAAAGATGCAATGAGAGAGAGAGAGAGAGAGAGAGAGAGAGAGAGAGAGAGAGAGAGAGAGAATTACAGGAACACTGATGCAAAAAAAAAAAAAACCCTCAATAAAACACTGGCAAACCAAGCCAGGGTGTGGTGGCACATGCCTTTAATCTCAGCACTCAGGAGTCAGAGGCAGGAGGATCTCTGTGAGTTTGAGGCCAGCGTGGTTTACAAGAGCTAGTTCCAGGACAGGCTCCAAAGCTACAGGGAAAACCTGTCTTGAAAAAAATAATAATAATCTACCATGACCAAGTAGGCTTCATCCCAGAGATGCACGGATGGTTCAACATACAAAAATCTGTCAATGTAATCACCCATATATACAAACTGAAAGAAAAAATACATGATCATCTCATTAGATGCTGAAAAGCTTTTGACAAAATCTAGCACCCATTCATGATAAAGGTCTTGGAGAGATTANTTTTGACAAAATCTAGCACCCATTCATGATAAAGGTCTTGGAGAGATTAGGTATACAAGAAACATACCTAAACATAATAAAACCAATATACAGCAAGCTAACAGACAACAACAAATTAAATGGAGAAAAACTCAAAGCAATTCCACTTTCATGAGCACGACAAGGCTGTTCACCCCCTCCAAATGTAGTACTCAAAGTTCTAGCTAAAACAATAAGACAACAAAAGGAGATCAAGGGGATAGAAATTGGAAAAGAAAATGTCAAACTTTTGATATTTGCTTATGATATAATAGTATGCATAAGTCACCCCCAAAAAATTCTACCAAGGAACTCCTACAGTTGATAAACACTCTCAGTAATGTGACAGGATAAAACATTAACTCAAAAGCATCAGCAGCACTCCTATATACAAGTGACAAATGGGCCAAGAAAAAAATTAGAGAAACATCACCCTTTACAATAGTCATACATAACATAAAATATCTTGCGATAACTAACTCTAACCAAACAAGTGAAAGACCTGCATAACAAGAACTTTAAGTCTTTGAGGAAAAAAAATTAAAGAAGACATCAGAAAATGGAAAGATCTCCCTTTCTATTATCACTCTTGGAAAGGTAGGATCAATATAGTAAAAATGGCAATATTACCAAAAGCAATCTACAGATTCAATGCAATCCCCATAAAAATCCCAACACAATTCTTCTTAGGGCTCAAAAGAACAATATTTGATTTCATATGGAAAAACAAAAAACTCAGGATAGCTAAAACAATCCTGTACAATAAAGAAACTTCTGTAAGCATCAGCATCCCTGACTTCAAGTTCTTCAATAGAGCAATAGTAACAAAAACCAGCTTGGTATTGGTGTAAAAACAGACATGTGGATCAATGGAATGGAATTGAAGACCCTGACATTAATTCACATATCTATGGACACCTGATTTTTGAACAAAGACATCTAAAATATACAATGGGGAGAAAAAAGCATCTTCAACAAACGGTGCTGGCATAGCTGAATGGCGGTGAATAGAAGAATGCAGATAGGTCCATGTCTATCACCATGCACAAATCTCAAGTCTAAGTGGATCAAAGACCTCAACATAAACTCAGTTAAACTGAACCACATAGAAGAAAAAATGGAAAGTGAACTTCAAAACATTGGCAAATGGGACTACTTCCTGAATATAACACCAGTAGCATAAACACTGAGATCAGCAATTAATAAATGGGCCCTCCTGGAACTGAAAGGCTTCTAGAAGCCAAAGGACACAGTAAGACAAAATGGAAGCCTACAGAATGCAAAAAGATCTTCACCAACCCCACATTTGATAGAGGGCTGATCTCCAAAATAGATAAAGAACTCAAGAAACTAGACAGCAAAATATCAAATAATTCAATTTAAAAATGGGATACAGATCTAAACAGTTAATTCACAGCAAAAGGATCTCAAATGACCAAAAAAACATTTGAGGAATTATTCAACATCCTTAGTCACTAGGGAAATGCAAATCAAAATGACTCTGAGATATCATCTTACACAAGTCAAAATGACAAAGATGAAAATCACTGATGACAGCTTATGTTGGAGAGGATATGGAGTAACAGGAACACTCCTCCACTGCTGGAGGAAGTGCAAATTTGTACAGTCACTTTGAAAAATCAATATTATGGTTTCTCAGAAAATTGGGAGTCAATCTACCTCAAGCTCCAACAATACCACTCTTGGGCATATACACAAAAGATGCTCAATCATATTACAAGGACACTTGTTCACCTATGTTCATACCATTATCATAATAATCAGAACCTGTAAAAAAAAACTAGATACCTCTCACCCAAAGAACGGATAAAGGAAATGTGGTACATTTCCACAATGGAGTATTACTCAGTGGTGAAAAACAATGACATCATGAAATTTACAGACAAATGGATGGAAGTAGAAAAAAATAAGCCTGAGTGAGGTAACCCAAACCCAGAAAGATAAACATGGTATGTATGTACTCATAAGTGGATCTTAGATATAAAGCAAAGGATAACGAGGCTACAATCCACAGCCCCAGAGAAGTTAGGTGACAAGGAGGACCCTAGGAAAGGGAAATAGATGAGATCTCCTTGGTAAACTTGGGGTGGTACATGTATAGGGGAGGGGATGGGGGATACAATCATGATGGTCAAGTTGAGGGAGGGACAGACAGAGATAGCGATGGAAGAGATATCTTGATAGAGGGAGCCATTATGGGGTTAGGGAGAAACCTGGTGCTAGGGAAACTCCCAGGAATCCACAAGGATGATACCAGCTAAGAATCCTAGCCAGTAGTGGAGAGGGTGCCTGAACTGGCCTTCCCCTCTAAACATGCTGACTACTACCCTAATTGTCATCATAGCACCTCCATCCAGTCCTTGATGGAAGCAGATCCAGAGATCCACAGTCAAGCACTGGGCTGACTTCCTAGAGACCAGTCAAAGAGAGAGAGGTGAGATTGCATGAACAAGAGGGGGGTCAAGACCATGATGGGGAAATCCACAGAGACTGCTGACCTGAGCTTGTGGGACCTCACAGACTCTTGACAGACAGTTGGGGAGCCTTCATGGGGCTGAACTGGGCCCTTTGCATGAGTAGCTTGGTCTGTTTGTTGGGCCCCTGGCAGTGGGACCAGGATCTATCTCTGGTGTGTGAGCTGGCCTTTTTGGAGCCTGTTGTCTATGGTGGGATGCCTTGCTCAGCCTTGATGCAGTGGGGAAGGGCTTGTTCCTACCTCAATTGGATAAGCCAGGCTTTGTTGACTCCCCATGGGAGGCCTTGATGGGGGATGGGAGAGGTGCAGGGTGGAGAGCAGGAGGCTGAAAGGAAGGAAGAACTGTAGTTGGTATGTAAAATGAATAAAAAAATTGAAAATAATAAAAACTGAGGAATTGACTTAGGCAACAAAGTCAAGGAGGGTCAAGTGTTCTTTTACCCTTGAAACATGAAAGGTATCTAAGGAAGCACACTCCAAGCCAAGCCTCATCTCAGAAACAAGCCCTCTGGCCACAGGGATAAAACGAGGAACCAGGATATAGCTGAAACACAGTCAGAAGGAAAGAGTGGGAGATGAGGCGGAGAGCTGGAAAGAATAGACCAGGATGACTCGTTCCTCAATTCAGAAACATAGCCTTCCATACCATCAAATGGTCCTTTAAAATCACATCTCTGAACAGGTAGGTGGGAACAGCTCTCAGACCTCATCAGAGATGTTTCTTTGTGCAGTGAATGGAAGTTTTAACACAGAGACTCACCCCTAGCCAAAGCAAGGAGAGCAAATGTCAACGAAGTGTCTACAAATGTCTATGGAGGGTCTATAAAGAACACAGCCCCTGTCAGAATTCAGGGAATGTCACTGAAATGGGGCAGAAAGATTTTAAGAGTCGCAGGTCAGAACCTGGACAAAACAGTGTCTTCTCGACATAACAGAACCCCTGAACTCATGAACTCACAGCAGCTGTGGTTGCCTGTGCAAGATCAAGCCAGTGACATGGAGAGGGAGGGACTCACCAGTGCCACTCCCAGATGAGGGATGTTTACAGCTGCTGGCTGCTAAGGGAAGAAGCAGGAGCTTTCTCTTAACCAAGCTTCAGGGAATGGCCCCATACTGTGTGAGCAGCACAAACTAGATTCATTGAGCTATTTTAAAAGAAAAACATGAAATTACAGGGAAGAACAGGAAGGGTGGATCTGGAAGGAGTAGGGGAAAGAGGCACAGTGAATATGATCAAATATATTTTATGAAACTATGAAGTTCTAAAGGAATAATTAAAGGTACTAAATTTTTGAAGAATTTTGTCTTTATCTTATAATCAACAAGAACCCATGGAGGACTTTAGCCAAGGAAAATGTTTGATCAGCCTTGTGCTTTTACAGACGGGTGCTAGAAGGAGCACACATTAAAAGGACAGAGGGGCTGTAACAGATGAGTGGGGACTCTCAGTCTGAGAAGATGACAGTAGTTCAGACTAGCAGATTGCACTAGTGTGGGCGGGGACAGACTTAAGAGTATCTCTCCTAACACTTCCATTGTCCACCCTGTGCCTTCCATCCTAAATAGCTCTACTCTCTCCACATTGATTTCCTTGCCTGCTTAATGCTCCCATCTGCACAACCAGCTTTTAGTGCTGTGTTGTACTATAAGTGCTCAGTGTACGTTTGTGCTATGAATGAGCGATCCACACTTTCATTATGCTCTTCTCTGAACCATAATATTTCTGCAGTTTGGTGTGTTCTACACTATTCCATGGAGGAATACAGAGAGAGGGTACAGAACTTCCCCCAACAACCACAAGCCCCAAACTAGAGATTCTTCAAACATCCCTGCCATGGCCTCCCAAATACCTCCTGAATCCTGGTGCTGAATGGGATAAGCAGTTAGGAACGGGAGGAAGCATGTGGAATTCACTTCTCCACACATCTGATGCCATGCCACTAATGACATTCGTTCAGTCGCCTTTTGGGACAATTTCTGTTAAACTGTCATCACCTGTTCTGGATATCCGACAGAAATTTACTATTTCAGCAATCTATTTCCCAAACTACATACCTTGAGATAACGGTATTGAAAGTTCTTCTTTCTTGTCTCCTTGAAGGGAAGAGTTCAGCTGAGACACATAGTTTAAGCAGAAGGATATTTAGAAAAGGAAAGCACACAGCCCAGAGAGAGATTGGAGGGGGCTGTCTGTACTGCAAACTTAAAGGCAGATTTTATAAGTGTTCATGAGGCAGGAGGCATATGCAAGGGGTGAAGTCACCATTTGTTGTGGTTCAGATAAGAAATGTTCCCCCTCATAGACCTGTGTCTTTGAATACCTGATCCCCAGTTGGTGCCACTGTTTGGGAAGGCTGTGGGACTTTAGGAACCTGGCTGGGAGAAGTGCACCACTGAGATCAGACTTTGAGGGTTTATAGCTTTGCCTCACTTCCTATTCTCTCTCACTGCTTCGTGGGTATGGATGAAAATATGATCTGCCATCTTCCTAAGCCTTCTGCCATGCCTTCCCTACCATGATGAACACTTATCCCTCTGGAATCACAAATACAAATAGACCTTTTTGTCCCTAAGTTGCTTGTGTCAGGGTATTATATCCCAGCAACAGAAAAGTTACTAATCCATCCGTCTTCCTCCCAAATTGTGATGACTATTCTATCACCCTTTTGGGGAGTTTCTTCCCATGATCCTATAGAAGAGCTCACAAGAAAGGCAGGCAAAGCAAATGCACAATTATATTGTGCTATAGTGACACCAGGCTTTCTAAGGATGCAGACCTGTCATTCATGCACTTGTGTACCCAAGTGGCTGGGGACCTTAGCTTCTGAGAAAGCAAGAGCATCCTAAGGGATGCTTTAAGGATATTCAACCACAAAGAACCATCTGACCAACACAGTGGAGACACAGTTGCCAAGATGCAACTACAATTGTCTCGGGTGCCTCATATCGTATAACTCCATGCCTACCTAGTACCAAGACTTATAACCTCATAGTGATTACGTAAGCATTATGTGTCGTGTTTGTGTGTGTGTGTGTGTTTGTGTGTGTGTATGTCTGTGTGTGTGCATGGGTGTGAATGTAAGGTAGAGGGGTATGCCAGATGTCCAGCTCTATCACTCCACCATTTGTCCTTAAGATAGAGTTTCCCACTGAACCTAAAGCTAGGTTAGTAGCCAACTAGCCCGAGTGATCTGCCTGTCTCCACTCCCTGCACTGTTGGATTTATGGGTGTACATGTGACCATACTCAATTTTTTACATGGCTGTTAGAGATTTAAACACAGGTCCTCAAGATTGCATAGTAAGTACTCTCACCCACTAAGACATAGCCCCAGAATCCAGAGAATACATTTTTAAAAAGAACCATTGTGTCCTCATTATCTTTTTCACATTTAAAAGAATTCTAAAAGGTGATTAAAGCTGAAACTGCAGAGCTCAAGAAGTGACGCAGGCATGAAATCAAAGCTTTTGAGCAACATCATAAAGGCTTCTGTGATGTCTGGGAGATGGAGTCCGGCCTTCTGAAGAGCCATCATCAGCCCAAGCCTAGCACTCATGCTCGGAGGGCATCCCATTTCCTTCATGAATTCTTCTCAGGAGTGCTCAGGTGTCGGTGATATTTCCCCGAGCCTCCCAGCATTCAGTTCATCAGATAATTTTCTCAAACTAGAATTGACACATAGAGATGTTATTGACTGTGCACAGCCTCTCCTACGGTTCCAGAAATTATTTCCATTGATTGGGTTATTTACCACAAGGAAGAAATTCTCCTGCACTAATTAGAGCAGCAAACATGGACAGTGACTGGGATAAAATTGGCTTTGACACTTCCCACACTCTCTCTGAGAGGGAAAAATGATAACAAAGGGCTGGGGAGACAGCTCGGTTAGTGGAGTGCTTGAAAGCATGAGGGTGATCCTGAACAGGGTCTTGTAGGATCTACTTTAGGGCTGACAAAAGGCCAGGTGTGGTGGCATATGCTTGCAAGCACGGGTGATGGAGGGACAAAGGTCGCCAGGGCTCTGCCAACCTAACCTACTCAGTGAACTCCAGACCCAGGAGAGACTGTCTCAAAAGCAAGGTGGACATGGCCTATGGCAGTATTAATTAGAAATTCCCCCAACCCCGCAGTAAGAGCAAACATTTAGCACTTAGTCCCCAGACGGACATGATGTTTAACAAGGTGGTGCAGCCTTGAGGGAGGAAGTATGTCACCAGGGGTGGACTGTGAGAGGTGTAGTTTCTCCCCACTTCCAGTTTGCTCTCTCTGCTTCGTGTTTGTAGTTGGAGATGTGATCTCTCGGCTTCCTACTTTGGCTGTGTGCCGCCCTGCCTTATCCACTGTTATGGATGCTCCCTCTGAATTAGATAAACTCTTCATCTCCAGAGATGCCTTGGTCCTGGCATTTCAACCATACAGGAGAACGGTAAGTGATGCAATGCCCAAGGAGTGATAGCGGAGTTTGTCTCTCGCCTCCACGTGCATGCACCCATGTGTACACAGAGACAGACAGACAGATGAACAGAAAGAGAGAAAGAGAAAGAGAGAGAGGGTCTTCATGTTATAAAGGCCCTTAGTAAAATCAGCTCTGTGTCAGGGCCATTTGCTCTGACCCATCTACATGTGTACGTACGTCTTTGTTCAGAGATGTCACCCCTAAGTCATTTGAGGCTGCTGTGACTCCAAACATTTCAGAAGTCTTTTCTTTGAAAACAGTCTGGAAGAGTGCTTTGTAAACTACAGAAAACATATAAATGTGTGACTTTAACTTGAAGCCATACCTTATTTTGACCCAGAACAATGCCAAAGTGAGATCCAATGACAGATGGCCCTCACCCATGATTTTCATTGAAGAATTTGAGACTTGCCTTCCTGAAAGAATCAGGGAAATATAGTTACAGGTATGACTACCAAACCTTCCTGAATATAACCACTTTGTTTTCATGGATCTTGTCTACAAAGTGACCTCATGAAGGAGATCAGGTTCAAGTTCAGTGTGTCTACCTCCAAAAAAAAAAAAAAAAGCCACATCTTTTGCATGAGTCAAGTGCTGGGCTTCCTCACAGTTCTTCACATATCCAAAGCTCAAATCAAAATTTCCTCCTTGAGCTGTGGATGGGCTCAGTTGATAGACTGTTGACCTAGCATGCACCAAGTCCTGGGTCCATCCCCAGCACCATATACATCAGGTATAGAGCTGCACACCTCTAATCCCAGCACTAGCAAGGAGGGTCAGGCTATAAGGCAGGTTTGAGGACAGCCTGTGCTACATGGAACCCTGTATTAAGATATATAAAGATGTCTTTTGGCATAATTTTCCCTTTTTAAATTAATCTTTCCGTCATTGTACTATGTTAGGAGCCTTTTGCCCTAATAAATAATAATTTACTACAGGAGGTCAGCAAAGACCTTTGACTTAGAATGTTTAACAGAGCCAGCTAGGGCTATTGATTCCAGGAAGTAACAAAGATACAGAGGCCATTGTCTCAAGGATGTTTGCAGAGATTCCCCTCTTCCTTAGTTAGATATCCACAAAAGAATGTTTCTGTTTACACAGGTGTGCTAGCCAGCTAACTAGTTGTTCATTTACCCCCAGTTCCTGCTCACTGCCTACCCCCACCCAAGCTAAGCTCTCCATTTCAGAGCTGTATATACACTGGTATTATTCCTTAATAAAGAGAGTCCTTGACAAGTGAACTTTGCTTGGTCTCCTTCCTTTCTCTCGCTCATGATTTTCAGGTAGAAGCCTCTTCGGACCCTGAATAACTGGACCCGCAGGTCGGGTTCAGTACTAAGTGCTAGATTTTATCATGGCGTCATCATACTCATGGGCCATTACTCTGTCTTCTCATTTGCTTCCGTCCCTGCACAGCTCTTCCCCTGGCTGCCCAGTCCCACCCCTTTCCAACTTCTGTTTTCCTATTATAGAAACTGCATTTGTCTGTTTTCCACATCTCTTCCCTTTCCTACTTTACAATCATACATACATATACTAATGAGCACATATATTTTTATTTTATCTCTGGGCAGTATACAGACGTGTATACGCAGGTGCCCTCAGAGGCAAGAAGAGGGCATCACTTCTCTTGGAGCTGGACTTGCAAGCAGCTTCCCCACCCCACCCCTCATGTGGGTTCAGGGACTTGAATGTCAGTCCTCACTGTTGAGTCTCAAGTGACCTTAACTGCTGATCAATCTCTGCAGCCCTAATAATTTTGAATTTAGAATCAGTATATTAGAATAAAATACAGCCTTTGTCATTCTATACCTGGCTTACCTCACTTAACATAATGATTTCCAGTCCTGTCCATTTGCCTGCAAATGTCAGGGTTTGATTTTTCTTGATGGATTCATGAAGCTCTTCCCAGATGTCACCTTCTTCCTCCTCATGTTCAATAGTACACATTGTAAGGTGGTGACTCAGCTATGAGCAGGCACAATGACAGGACAAGCTGAACTAGAGTGACGAAACTGTCCTCTGACAACTTCAGCACCTGTGTCCATTAACATGCAGGAAGCAGCCATGTATTACACCAATTGATTTAATGAGAAAGATTAAAATAGGCGACCCCTACAATCATCTGCTGGCAATTAGCCTAACACAGGATGGGGAAAGGAGGGAAGAGCATGAAAATTGTTTATGGTACTGGGAAACCATGATTTTAAAACTAAGAAGCATCAATAAAACAAAAACTCAAAAACACCTTTAGGATTTTTCAGAGATCACATCTCTTCTCAGTTCATTCCACATCAGCCAAAATCATCTTTGATTTCTTTTTAAGGTGGACACATTATTTTCTGCTAGCTGATACTACAATTTTTCCACCAATTTTCTCTCAGACATGGTGTGTGTGTGTGTGTGTGTGTGTGTGTGTGTGTGTGATGCATATGAGTGCCCCCAAAGTCCAAATGAAGTCATCATATCCTTTTGAGCCATCTGACTTGGGTGCTGGAAACCAACTTGGGTCCTATGGAAGAGCAGCAAGTGTGTGGTGCATGCTTATAATCTGAGTGCTAGTCAGATGGGAAGGGGAGATGGGTAGATCCCTATAGACTCACTAACCAACTAGTCTAGCTAACTTCAAATGAGAAACCATGTTTCAAACAAGAAGTGGAAGGCACCTGAGGAACACCTGAGGTTGTCATCCGGCCTTCACATGCACATATACACGCCCCCACACACACACCCATGACCACAAACGCCGTTAAAGACAAAACATGCATAGAAATATTTATGATTTAAAAGTGAAAATAAAAATCTCAGTGAAGAAGTTACTAAATAATATTGGAGAGATAATTCCGCAGTTAAGAGCATCCACTCCCCAAGCCACGGGACTCTCACCATTATCTGTAACTCATGCTTCAGAGGATCCAATGCCTTCTTCTGGCCTCTGAGAAGTGTACACACACACACACACACACACACACACACACACACACACGGGTAAAAGTGAAAGAATCATATCAGCTCAGCACAACCCCCCCCACACACACAAGACAAAGTTCTCAGCACAGATGAGATTTATCTACCCCAGGACAGAGGGCAGAGAAATAAGTTACAAAGACAGGAGATAGAGGATGAGGGAGAAAGGAGACAGGAACAAGGGATCAGGGACAGATATATTTGCCTCAGGGGGACAAAGAGCTACCTCTGGATAGAGAGAGACAGACATGGCACATAGACAAATGGTGGTTTATAAAGGTAAACCATGTTAGAATGAGGTGTTTAATTTTAATTGGGCGTGTTAGTTATAGGAGCTTTTGATTGCTGGACTTCAGTACTTTGATAGCTGGAACTTGGTAGTCAGTCGCAGGAGAAATAAGTAGCCTATTCTAATCTAATTAATTTTAGCAAGACAGAGGGAATGGGAGAGAAGGGCAGAGCCATGCTTGCCATGCTCAAGCTGACTAGAATCCCTTCGAAAAGAAATTAAGTTTCTTAACTAAAAAACTGTATATGTCATGCCCAGACCATGAGGACCCCAAAAGACCACCAGGGAGACCATCTCACTGAAATGTCAAAGCGAGGTTTATTGTGTGCATAATACAAGCTGGCAGAGACCTCATCAAGGGAACTGGCACAGCATCAGCAAGAGGAAGTACCCTGCCCTTCTAGAGGGCATTATTTTAAAGGCAAAACCCAGAAAAGTTACATTAGCAGGGTGTGGGGTGATGGATGTCTAAGGTTTAGGAACCTTGATTGGCTGACATTTGTCTAGGGTGTCCTGGTGGAAAGCGATGGGTGTGCTGGCAGGTGGTCCTATCTACAACAATTGGAGCATTAGGTATTTCCTTTGGATGGTCTGTTCCTGGGTGGTGTCTGCGTAGTCTCAGTGGACTTTATCAGAACCTGGTATTGCCTCAGGGTAAACTACTGAGCTTGTCATAACTGGGCCCTACAGTATACACATCAGATAATTGCACACATGCAATGTAAAATACTTGTGCATCTACTATATACGTGTTGATTTCTATGGCTAGAAATGAATTTTAAGTTTTGTTGTTGTTTGGAATTTTTATCTACTTGTCTAGAACCTAAACCAACTTGCTTAGGGCAGAGGATTTTCAGTTGTTCAGAGTAGGGCCTCTGAATGGTTATTTTGCATATAAAAAGTCTTATGGGCTGATTCCTTCGATGACGCAAAAAAATTAACTATGGTTTGAAAGAAAAGCCTCTTTTCCAAGGCAACAAATACCTTGTCTGTTCAAAACCACAGCCCTACCTCAAAAGGAATAAGAGATCATTTGTTCTAGAGCCAAATATGAGGAACCATAGCCCACATTGCAGATTTAGGTTATATTAAATTTCATGTTCCAATGAGTATGAATTTTATGAATTTAAAAAAAAATGCCTTTTTACTTAAAATATAATTATATCACTTCTTCCTTTCCATTTCTTCTCTCTAGCCCCTCCCATGTTCCCTCTCACTGTCAAATTGATAGCCTCTTCTTCTTTTATTATGTTTGGTGTGTATGTGTGTGTGTGTGTGTGTGTGTGAGAGAGAGAGAGAGAGAGAGAGAGAGAGGTGTGTCTGTGTGTGCATGTGTCTACAAATATGTAAACACAACCTTCTGGGTCTGGGTCTTTTATTATGTTTGGTATGTATGTGTCTGTATGATGTGTGTATGTGTGTGTGTGTGTGTGTGTCTACAAATATGTAAACACAACCTTCTGGGCCTGGGTCTTTTTTATTTTTTTGTGTGCATAGGTTTCAAAGCTGACCATTTTGTATTAATCTCAGAGATTCAAGCAGAAAAACCACTGATCCAAGCCATCATGGCCAAACTAATTAAAAGCAAGCAATTAATTAAAGCGAGATTTTTTTTTTATTCATGTTCATGGGCTGCCTCCTCCTAAGATGGGGTTCAAGAGGTCAGCATTGGACATGGGGAAGATAAAGTTTTCATAGCTCAGGAGTAAGGGGGTCCAAACAGGGGGATAGACAGAGTTACAAAAGCAGAATATAGCAAAGTGGTCATGAAAAGGTAATCATAACAAGTGGTTAATGTAATGGTAAAAACAAAACAGCATCATTCCACAAGGGGCCCACAGGCCATGAGGGGTAGTGAGTTCCAAGCAGGGAGCCTGTGGTAGGTGAGAGATGGAGACCTATTAAGCATGCCACGCAGAGCGAGGTTGGATATTTATTTAATGGGTTATGGAAGGGAAGGGAAACAGGGAGAGGGAGGGAGATGGGGGACAAGGAGAGAGAGGTAGACAGAGAAAGAAAGAGAACCAGACGGGGGAGGAGAGGAGAGGCACTACAGCAGCAGCTATCTCTTTGGGAGAGAGACAAGATAGACCATTACAATTATAATAACCTTTTGAAACAAAGGTAGGGTTGCAAAATGGTCACAACTTTTTGAAACAAGGACATGGCTGCCATTTCCTGGGACAGGCAGTACAGAGCCATTTGTAATTAAGGTTACAGGTGGAACAGAGCCTAATCCTTGACAGAGGTTTAGTCATAAACAAGAATGAGCCTAGTTTGTCTTTACTATAAGATGGCTTTCAAGCCTAAGATGGAGGCAGGCTGGCTCATTGCTTTGTATTAGATAACCAATTAGGGGGTTCATTCCTGGAAGAGGCTAATTCTTCCTCTCCCCACAGCCATTAGTTACCTATAGTTCTTTGGTTAGAGGTGGGAGAGATAGGTGAGAGTTGCTCCCTCTTCATTTGTATGTTTATGTTGTCATTGCTTGGATCTTGTTTATACAGCCATTTCTAAGAAAAGCAGTTTCAAGATTTCCTAGTATTTTCAATAGTAACAGAACAAAGGAAGCCATAAATCAAGACAGCTTTCAAATACACTGCTGGGAACATCAGGTCCTTAGGTTATAGCAAGCTGGGGAGAACTCTGCTAAAGACCTTGGGTGTTATCTGACAATACTCTCATACCATTGATTGGTGAAAAACTGGGTCGTATTAAGTTAATGCATTCCAAAGATCTTTTTTTAACTGTTTGTCAGTGTGTCCCTTCCAGGTCCATCAGTTAGTCACAGGGAAATTAGACTAACAATAGATCAAGATAAATGGCAATGAGGCCCCTGACCTGCAACATTCCAACATCTCCACATCATTGAAATTTTAATCAGCCTATCAACCTTCACTGACACTGCTTCTTTCCCGGAATTCTCATTCACAGCTGGAGGATCTAGAAGGTAGGAAACAAATAATATACAGATGAAACCTCTGTGAGTTTCCTGACCTGCACAGCTTTGGAACGAAGAAATAATAGGCATGTCCAGGAAAGCTGAGATTAGGTGAGCCTGTGCTTCGATGAAGGTATGCCAGTAACTCAGGAAACAGAGCCTGAGGAGACAAGTTTATTAGACATGGCTGAACAAGGTGTCAGGAAAGCTAATGAGTAGGGGCCTCTGTAGGAGAGTAATTTCTGGCTGTAGTTGTCTGAAGAGGAAGTTGTGCCTGATACTTTCTGCACACACTGCCCATATCCACACCAGGACCAGAGGGAAGCCCTTTTATTCCCCTGAGGTCTTGCTATTCTCATGTGTGTGAGGCACTGGAGTCCTTAGCACAGAGTTGCCCATGTTCACAACAAACTTTCAGTCAGGACTTCATTCTCTCCACAGTGAAAAAGTGGCTGCCCTAGAATACTCTGACTACCTTCTGTTTCTGTGATAAAATGCTTCAACAAAAACAATTTTAGGGAAGAGGGGTTTATTTTGGCTTACAGTATCAGAGAGAATACAGTCCATCCTGTAAGGGAAGGCATGGAAAGAGTTGAGGAAGCCATGCTGACATGAGCATGAGGCTAGCCCATCACAAAGGAAGGCATACTCCCATGAGCATGAGGCTGGCCAATCACAAAGGAAGGCATACTCCATGAGCATGAGGCTGGCCCATCACAAAGGAAGGCATACTCCCATGAGCATGAGGCTGGTCCATCACAAAGGAAGGCAAACTCCCATGAGCATGAGGCTGGCCCATCACAAAGGAAGGCAAACTCCCATGAGCATGAGGCTGGCCCATCACAAAGGAAGGCGTACTTCCATGAGCATTAGGCTAGCCCATCACAAAGGAAGGCATACTTCCATGAGCATGAGGCTAGCCCATCACAAAGGAAAGCATACTGACATGAGCATGAGGATGGACTATCACAGTTCACCGGTAATCAAGAAGCAGAAAGAAAACAGGAAGTGGGCCTAGGATATACTGTTGTAATCTGCTGGCCTGGCCTGTCATCTGGGTATGCTGTCCCTTTAAGAGATAATCCCTGCCCATTCCCAATCTCCCCCTTCCTGGCCAAGGCAAGCAGATCTCCTGCCTCCTCTCTAGTCTGCTCTCTCTCTCTCTCTCTCTCTCTCTCTCTCTCTCTCTCTCTCTTTCTTCTATCTATAATCCCTTTACCCATTAAATAAACTCTATACCCAAGCTCTCTCTGCATGGAGTATCTGTCTGTCTCTCACCTGTCGTGGTCTTACCCACATTATAAATAATAACATATACTTCAACACAGTGTTACGGTTTAAGTAAAATGCTGCAGGCCACAAAGATAGCTGGGTCCCAGGCAGGGAGCCGCATGGTGGGTGAGAGACTGAGATGTATAGACACATCACAAGACCACAATGCAGGTCTCAGAAGGCCGCCAGTCCAGGGCAGGGAACCACGTGACTGGTGAAAGACAGAGGCATGGATAGGCATGCCATGCAGAGTTGTAATAGATTAAATAAATAAAAAAAAATGCTGCAGGATTCCCGGCAGCTGCAGCAGCAGAAATGCTGCAAGTCTACAAGCTGCAGCAGTGGCAGCAGGTCAAAAGCAGCTGTCCTAGGCAGAGACTGGTGCAGGTTCCTGAGCAGTGGCAGTGGGCCACGTGGCAGCAGGCAGCAGACACCGGGTCCTGAGAGTAGCTAGTCCAAGGCAGGGATGGCACAGTTCCCCGAGTGGCTGCAGCAGGCCATGAGGAGAGACAGACGGATAGGCACACCACAAGACCACACCACAGGTCTCCAAAGGTGGCTGGTCCTGGGCAGGGAGATACGTGGCAGTGGGTGGGTGAGAGACAGAGACATGGATAGGCACACCATGCAGAGTGAAGTTGGATATTTATTATGTGGGTTATGGAAGAGAAGGGGGAGAAGGTGAAGAGGAGAGAGAGAGAGAGAGAGAGAGAGAGAGAGAGAGGAGAGAGAAGGGGCAAGGCGAGGTGGGGAGATACAGAAGCTGCCTCCTTAAGTGGGAGATGGAAAAGGAAGGAACTCAGGCTACAAGCAGGAAGGAAGATGTGCCTGCTTCAGTGGATGGGTGGAGTGGGCATGGCTTGTCTCTTAAAGAGACAGGACAGACCATTACAAGAGTGAAGTTGGATATTTATTTAGTGGGTTTTGGAAGGGAGGCAGGATAAGGGAAGGTAGAGAGAGAAAGAGAAACAGAGAAGGGGGAAAGGGAGAAATGGGGAGAAGGAGAGACAGAAGCTGACTCTTTGAGAGAGAGACATAGTAAGGAAGGGACTCAGACTGAAAGCAAAAGAAAGATCTGCCTGCCTTGGTGGTGGACAGGGGAGGGTGTGGGAGGGGCTTGTCTCAGACAAGGAGGGCTTAATAGACCATTACACCAAGGATGTACTTCCTCCAACAAGACCACCTCCTAAAGATTCCACGACCTTCCCCAAATAACTGGGGACCAAATGTTAAAATGGGTGAGCCAGTGAGGGACATTTTAAGAACAAATTTGGGCATTTATGCTCCTTTTACTAAGAAACTGCCAAATAAACCTACTGACCTCCTACATGACATTGTCTGCAATCTTTAACATCATATGTGCACATGTATGTGTTTTTGGTGGTCATGATCTAGGCCCAGTGTTTCCAGGTTCTGGCCTCTTATTCAAACAGTTGAAATAATGACTCACAAGATTTGTATAAGTAGTAAGGTAATTTTATTCAAAGCGAAGTGATAGAAGGGTCAAACACACTGTCACAAGTGGGATCTCTGGGGTTCCAGTTACTTTTCTGGGCTTCTTTATATGGGTCCAAGAGAGTTTGGTTGAAAAGGGACATGGATGTGTGGGTTTTTCTGTTGATTGACAGTTTTCAAATTATGTAACCATTTCTCTATTGTACACGTCCCCTTCTACAATGTCTCTGACTTTGATATATGCATGTTCAATTATGAATAGGCACAGGATTGTTGATAGGGGATACTTCCTCTAAGTTCACTTAGGGACACATTTAGGTCTTATTATAAATTCCCCCAAATCTGGTCAAGACTGAATCAGCCTTAGATCAATGCCTTCTTACCTAAACATAGCTAGAAGATGATTTAATCTAAGTTTCATTGTCATTAAGTACAGAAACGTATTCCATTGTTTGAGAGGGATGTGTGTACAGCTCTATTCGGGTAGGGGTCCTAGATTGCTAACAGGCTGCTCTGTACATTATTTGAAGGAGGGGTTGTGTCGTAGATGCAGGTACAGTCTCAGGCTGCCAATCAGATGCCAATCATTGTCCAAACCCAGTGGAGTACCAGGTTGCTAAACTATTCCCTATGCTTGCCGGCATCCACTGTGAGTGTGGTCCAACTTACAGCCTCTGTCTTACTGCTTCCATGACAGAGAGGGAGTCCTTACTTCACCCCCTCTTTGCTTCTACATCAGAGTAGGAGGTAAGGGCATGGACTTGAATGGTAGCAGTGCCTGCTTACATTCCAGGGTTCCTGTGTCTCACAACAAAGAATTACATCAGAGACATGCAGTAAGGTACTAAGTACACAGACAGTTTAAGGAGAAAACTACCCCCAGAGCATGGAGACAGCTAGTGATCTGGGAAAGGCATAGGTTCAATAGGAGCCAAGAGGCTCCTGACCCTTTAAATGCTGTTTACACAACTGACTAAGTTTCCTGAGGTTGTTGCCTGTAGCTTAGGTGGGGAATGGTTGCCAGTCTTTTTAATCAGCTCCCTTCTTTCATGTGTTGGTCTTGCTTTATTTGTCTCCATTCCATACTCTGCTTTCACATGACTGCCCCATCTGATGGGCACCTTTTCAGAAGGTCAGCTTTGGCCACCAACACTCCTCCTGATTGTGGAGAGATCGTCCAAGTTTCCTGCAGGAGCAACCTGCAAACCGGAAGCAAAGACAGAATCAAAGTGAGAATCCTTGCTTGCTTACTTGCTCACTTAGCTTCAGTTCTCTTATACTTTTCAGGACTCCCTGATTAGGGAGTGATGCTGAGTCCTCCTACATCAATTAACAGCCTTGACTAGGGAATGATGCCGAGTCCTTCTACATTAATTTTACATTCAAGACAATCCCCCACACTCACGCCCACAGGCCAACCTGACATAGACATTTTCTCATCTGAGACTGTCTTTCCAGGGTGTGTGCAGTTGACAGTTTAAGATTCCATCTTGAAGGAGAGGATGGGTGGGGTATAGTCATTCCCGAAGGCCATCAACATGGAAACTGGAGGAAAAGGATGAAAAGCCCTATTGGCTGGAATAATGAGCTAAGAACCAAAGAAATACTTTGGTGTATTTAGTGTATGTGTCTACAGCATATCTGTGTGCACATGATTATGTGTATGCAGATGTGTGTGCTTTCATGCAGAAGCCAAAGGAAAAGAATCCTCCTCCATCATTCTCTACCTTGTTTTTGTTTTGTTGTTTTGTCTTTTTGAAACAGAAAGTCACATTGAACCTGAAGCTTGTCTATTCCCCTAGGTTGGTTGGCTGATAAGCTCCAGGGACCCATTTGTCTCTGAGCTCCCAGCACTGGGTTTACAGATATGTGCTGCCACATCCAGCTTTAAGGAAAGAAAATTGGTCTTATGTTTTTTTACTGTTGGTGTCTTCATGTGTTTTTGTGTATGTGTACACGTGTGTGTGGGATATATGTGTGAGTACAGATGCTCAAGGAGAACAAAACAGAGTGACAGATACCCTGGAGCTGTATCAACGTGAGGTTTAAGCAGATTGGTGCAGGTGCTAAGAACAGAATTTAGGTCCTCTGGAAAAGGGGTACAAGCTCTTAACCACTGAGTTATTTCTCCAATCCTGCCTCCCACAGCCAGAATTTTACATAGATGCTAGGGAACCAAATTCAGATCCTCATTCTTGTGCAGCAGGCACATTACCAGCTAAGACATCTCCCCAGCCCTGCTAAGCTTTGTCTAACAGCTGAGAGATACATCTGTTTCATGGGAACAGATGAGACCTGCAAGCAAGGCATGCGGTTAGGGCAATGCGGGACACTGGAAGGCTTGTTAAGCAATTTCACATCCTTCTGGAGTTAAGCCAGCTGATGGGCTGTGACATGAGATAATCGGTGCCACTGAGGTGTGAAGGTCCCGCAAGAGATAACAGACAGTCTTCGCAAATAGGAATCTCAGGGCCTCTGCATGAGGACTGACAACTTGGACTCACAGAACCACACGGTGCCCGTTTGCAGAGCCACAGCCTCCTTCTACAAGCTCACAGCAAAACAAATTTCCCTGTGCTGCTCTTCATAGCTTTTGGAGGGAAAAAATAAAAAGCATCTTTTTTATGGTTGTTGAAGATGGGGGAATGGTCTAGCATCCTATCTATTGCAGTGATAAAAGCACTTGACATACACACACACACACACACACACACACACACGCACGCACACACACACACACTGATAAAAGCACCTTAGGGGAACAAAGTGTTTATTTGGCTTACATGTCCAGGTTACAGTCATCACTGAGGGAAATCAGAACATGAAAATATTCAAGGAATTTGAAGCAGAAACCACGGAGAAAGGCTTCCCAGGCTCATGTTCAGCTAGCTTTCCTCTAAGGCCCAGGTCCACCTGCCTATGGAATGGTGCTGCCCAGAGTGGACAACACTGATTATCAAGGCAATCCCCCACAGACAATTCCACAGGCCGATCTGATCTAGATAATTCCTCAATCAAGGCTTTTCTCTCAGATGAGTCCAGTCTGTGTCAGGGTTAACAATTAAATCTTACCAGGACAGGGGGTGTGGGAAGTTTGTCTGCTTGAGTATTGGGTACTTATTGGGAAGAACTGAAATGTGTCTCACCTGTGGCTTTTATTTTGTATTGACTTTCAAAGGTGAGAGAAGAGAAGGTCAAGTGCTTGCCTTATGAGCATGAAGATTATATTTG
Organism: Dicrostonyx torquatus; assembly: GCA_028555095.1. Classification (NCBI taxonomy): domain Eukaryota; kingdom Metazoa; phylum Chordata; class Mammalia; order Rodentia; family Cricetidae; genus Dicrostonyx; species Dicrostonyx torquatus. Next base: position 3,362,377 of record JAQHUG010000071.1, on the reverse strand, counting down.
ATTCCTTGTGCCAGGTGAAGTGGCACATTCTCATAATCCCAGTGCTGGGAGGCAGGCACAAGCTGTCCCTCGGAGTTCCTGATTAGCCAGACTAGCTGGATAAAAGCCCCAGACCAAGGAGATACTCTGCATCAGAAAACTAGGTGGTGGGCTGAGGAGAAGGCTGTCAGCACAGTGCTTGCTGCACAAGCATGAGGGCCCAAGAGTGAATCTCCAGAACCCACATAAAAAGATCAGCATGACAGTGTGTGTCTGTAACCCCAGCACACGCAGAAATGGAAAACCAACAGAGTGACTGACAGCCAGCCTAGTTGAAATTGGTGAGTCCCAGTTCAGTTAGAGACTCTGTCTCAAGGGAATAAGGTGGAAAGTGGCAGGGACACAGCAGTACCCTCCTATGGCTTCCACATGTATGTACACCCACAGGTGAATGCACACATACACAGGCACACATGCACACACACACACACAAAGGCACACAAGACAAAGTGGACAAAGAAAGTAGTCCACCATCACCATATTTCAGTTTGTGTGGCAGTCAGCTACCCTAGGACATAGGACAGCATCTAAGGAATGATACTTAAGGTCGTTCTCTACACACACAGCACACATAAAACTCATGCATACACACAGAAGACCACAAAACGCTACAAGGACAGCAATATTTACGGTGCTTTCTTAGCACTGTTTGACACTGCAGCCACCCTCTCTCCCCTGCCAGGTTCTGATTGAAAAAAAATTAAACTTGGGATTTCAATATTTTAACTCTAAGTCATTCATCAGCCCACCTAACTTGATTTTTCTGTATCTGGGTGAGCCAAGCTCTCTGATGGTCTCCTAACTGCCAAACCCAAGGGACATGTGGGTCCTCCTTGGCACCACTATTGCCTTGGAAAGATTTATCCGTGATTCTTACTCTAAGGAATTGGTGATTCTGTTAAGTATTTTCTCTTAGATGAAACTCTATACCAATGCAAATAATCCCAAACAAACCGAATTAAAAGACATGTATGTTTAATAGCCGACCTCCCCACCCGTGGTGGCCCCGGGAAAACATGGAGAGAGGAAGAGCATGTGAAACCTGGAGACCATGTGTTCATTCTCGGGGTGGGGGAGCAGTTTAAGTAGCCTGTGGGAGTGGTCTCAACCTTCCCTGGGGAGGGATTACCATTTGGTGGACTTCCTTGACCCTCCCTAGGAAGGGCTCACCGTTTGGTGGGCTTTCTCAAAAGTGGAGTTTGGACTGAGGCAACTCCCAGGGGAGGGAGCTTATGCCAGGAGCTGGGGTGAAGCTCCCAGCCAACCAATGTGGACTTTTTGTTTAAAGGGGTGTTAGGAAGCTGAGGTGATACTTATGACCAAACAGATTCAAGGAAAGAGAACGTGCTAGCAAGAGATCAGAGCAGCCCTTCAACTTTGCTGGAGGACAGAAAAGCTCCAGCTCCCACAGCCCAGCAAGACACCTGCGAAGGGGGCAAGCAGAGCTGTGAGTCCAGTATCAGAATCCAGTCTCCCTGAGCACAGTGCTGACTCCAACAAGTTGTATAATTGTCCAGAAAGTTAAAAGGTTAAAAGTACCATTGCTCTAAAACACAAAATGAAGGCAGACGTCACAAAATAACCCCAAATTAGTTCAGAATTATGAGTAATAAAGGGTTATTTATTTAGGGGAAACTTACAGATCATTGTCCTAGATAACAGTCCTCTGCATGAACGGGGAACAGGAACAGAGTCTAGCAGCCAGAAGCGAGAGTGGGAAGCAAGAGGGCAAGCACACACTTTACAGTTGCTTTTGCAATATAAGAGATCACACCCAAGTAGCCTGGTATCTTAAAGGCTATTGGCTAAAGGAGCAAAAGGAGTTCCCACAGCAACAGAACACCACAATTATGCATTCCACTTTGCAGGCTTTTTTTTTAAACTATGTTCCCTTCCTCTGTGAGAAAGGAAAGCAGTTTAGTAGAAAGAATGTTGACTACAAACTTGATAAAGAGCATCACGTTGGAATAGAATTGTCTGTTGCATAAACTAATAAGGCGAGCATTACGAGTTCCTGCTTGTGTGTGTCCCTGGGAGTCTCTAGTGAGCAGCCTAGCTGGGCCTGTGAGCCCCAGGCCAATGAGAGACTCTGTCTCAAAGATTAAGGTGGGCTTTGCAGTGATGTCTCAGTCAGTAAGGTGCCTGTGTGCCACTATAGGCACTTGAGCCTAGATCCCTAGTTCCGACATTAGGAGCTCAGGATGTAAGGAGCTGGAAAGATGTCTCAGTAATTAAAAGCACTTGCTGATCTTGCAGAAGATTTGGATTGAGCTCCCAGCACCCACATGGAAAGTCACAACATCTGAAACTCTAGTTCCAAGAGATCCAATACTCTCATCTAGCCTCCTTAAGCACTGGACACAGACACTGCCTATACATACATGCCAGCAAAACATTCATATCTATTGATTTTTATATATAAATATTTATTTTATATGTGTTATATATTTATATAAAATAAAATTACATGCATATAAATATAACAAATAATTTTATATATGAATGTTATTTATAAATAAAAGTTTTTATAATTAATAAATATACCTAAGAAATTTAAAAATCAAAAAATTAAGTTCATCATAGCCATATGTGCCTGTAACTTCAGTGCATGCGTGTACTTGTGCATGCATGTATGTGTATATATGATATGCATTTGTGTGTGTGTGTGTGTGTGTGTGTGTGTGTGTGTAATTGTGTGTGTGCCAGAATACAGCCTCAGCATTTTTCCTCAAGTGCTGTTCAACTTAAGATTTTTATTCTCATTGGCCTGGAACTCATCAAGTAGGCTAGGCTGGCTGGCCACTGAGCAGATCCACCAGTCTCCACCTCCCCAGTGCTGGGATTACAAATGCACATCACCATGCTTGGCTTCTTTTATTCCCCCAAGAGAGTGAATTCCAGTCCTCGTGCTTTCAGAGTGGGCACCTTGCCAACTGAGCCACTTCCCCAGCCTGGACTTGTGTTTTGAAATATGGAAGCATACCTGAGTCAAATGATCGTGTCCAGCTGGCACATGCCCAACCTCTGAACATACTATGACTGTTCTCCTCCTCTTCCCTCATCTGGGAACTCCTCAATGTTAGGACATCTTCTCATCACCAAGGATCAGTAGAGTAAGTTGAATCTGACTTGCCTGGCAGAATGCAAAGCAACTGACAACGAGAGCTGGGAGAAGGCTCAGTGAGTCAAGGGCTTGCCATGCAAGCATGAGGACCTGAGTTTGAAATCCCAGAACCCACACAAAAGCACAGTAGCATAGCCTGCATCTGCAATGCCAGCACTCCTGTGCCTAGATGGTAGGCAGAGGAGCTTGGCACACGGAGTGGATAATAAGAGACCTTTATCTCAAACAAGGAGGGGGCAACAAATAGCAAAGAAGACTATGCTCTGACCTCTATGTGTGCATATTCACACACGTGAACATGTGCACACACAACATGTCCCAGAACACACACACACACACACACACACACACACACACACACACAATCACTGAAAGTGAAAGTGGTGTCAATAAAAGAAACCGCTCTCATCTCAAAAACACAAAAGAGAAGGTTTATTCTGGAGCCCAGGCCCAGGAACAGAAACTCAGATTTCCCCAAATACCATGTTTCAACATGGCAAAAAGTCTACAAAATTCTTATACTAACAGAACAATCCTAAATCAAGATGGTTTTGAAGTACATTGGTGAGAACCTTAGGTAGGAGGCATACACACACACACACACACACACACACATACACACACACACACACACACACACACACACACACGGGAAAAATCTCAGCTATCTTTAGAAACCTATCAAAGCACCAGTCCATGTTCTCAAACATTCTAAACCAAAAGGGCTGAACTGTAGACTGTAGCACAATATACAAGTGAAATTCCTAAGCCATAATTAGACCCCAGGCCACTTCTACCATGCATTCGGGTGCTTGTGCTGCCTGCCCAGAACAACACACGAGAGAGCCATATTCTTTGAGCATGTGCGCAGAGGGTAGTAAAAGTGAAAAGCCAGTCCCTGAGGAAAGCGCCACACACCTTTGCTGTTTCTTCCACCTTGTGTAAAATCTGTTTCAAGGGGATCTGAGAGCACATCTTCCTTTGGATCTCCCAGCAGTACTCAGTGTTGTGGGACACCCATGGCTCCTCTGGGAAGTGAGGATTCACCTCTGGTGTATTTGTTATTTCTCCTTACTTTGACAAAATGCCTGACCAAAGTAACATAAGGATTGGAGGATTTATTCTGACTCATCCTTGGAAAGTATGGTCCCTCACGGTGAGGAAGGCATGGCGGCAGGAGCGGGGGCAGCTGATCACACTGTACCCGCAGTCAGGGGGCATGACAGCAGGAACAGGGGCAGCTTGTCACACTGCACCCGCAGTCACGGGGCATGGTGGCAAGAGCGGTGACAGCTGGTCACACTGCACCTGCAGTCAGGGGGCATGGCGGCAGGAGCGGGGGCAGCTGGTCACACTGCATCCGCAGTCAGGGGGCATGGTGGCAGGAGCAGGGGCAGCTGGTCACATTGCATCCACTGTCAGGAGGCAGAGATGCATGCCAGTGCTCAGCTACCTTTCTCCTTTTGATTCATTCCAAACCTATGAGACACTGCTGCCAACACTTGGGGTGAGTCTTCTCACCTCAGTTATCCTAATCTAGTAGCTCCCTCACAGACACATCCAGAAGCCTGTCTTTTAGTGAGTCTAGATCCTGTCACATTAACAATTGATATCAACCACATACTAGGTAACAGGAAAAGTTGACCGTAGAAGAAAAGAAGAATCTACCAGAAATAGAAGAACGAAGTTAAACATAGGTTTTGGTTTTTTTATTTTTTATTTTTTATTTATTTTAATGTGAGATCTGGAACTTTCTTTTTTATTTATTTATATTTTTATTACAAGAAAAATTTACATTTACTCCCCTTGTTCCCGGCCCTCCCGCTCCCCCCCTACCCCACCGCCCTCCCCCTGCTTCCTTAAGATGGGGCAGGATACCCTGCCCTATGGAAAGCCCAAGACCCTCCCCACTCCATCTTGGTCTAAGAAGATGTGCATCCATATAAAATAAGTTCCCAAAAAGTCAATACATGCAGAAGAGATAAGTCCCAGTGCCATTATCATTGGCTTCTCAGTCAGTCCCCATTGGCAGTCACATTCAGAGAGTCTGGTTAGATCATATGCTCATTCAGTCCTGGTCCAGCTGGATTTGATGAGCTCCCAATAGATCAAGCCCACTGTCTCTGTTGATAGGCCAGTCCCTCACGGTCATCTTGCTCATCTTCTCCCTCTTTCTGCTCTTCCACTGGACCTTGGTAGCACAATCCCTTGCTCTGGTATTTTTTATTTTTTTTTTTTAAAAAAGAAGTGTGACTGTCCTGGAGACAGGGTAGTGCTGACCCAGATGTGGGCACTCAGGGAATAAGAAATAAGTAAGTGTGCAGAACAAACAATATCCAGAAACCTATCTGTCCTCTCCAACAGAGCCCACTCCCAGTGGTTCCACCCTGATGGGGTAGAAGCAAATGAGCAGAGTCCTCTGGTTAATCTTGCTTCTCCAGAATTCTCAATGTACACCCAAAATTGTTCTCTTCTCTTTCTACCTCCTTTACAATCCCTAAGCAATTCCCTCTGAACTCTCTTGAATGGATGAGGTGCTAAGCTGGCTACCTGCATAAAAGGGAGTTTGAGAAAATGAAGATAGAGTAAAAGAGAAGAGGGAAGAGAAGTAGGGAGGAAAGGAAGAAAGAGAGAAAGAAAAAAGGAGAGAGAGAGAGAAAGAGAGAGAGAGAGAGAGAAGAAAGAACAAAGAAAGAAACAAAGAAACACAAAGGACCAAAAGGGAAAGGAAGTCACCAGCTGGCATCTCCATCTGCATCTGGACCCCACAGAGGACAAAGACCCCAGCCTGCCTGTTGTTTCACAGAGAACAGCAATAATCCACCTGTAGAGAGATCCTGACCCAAGGTGAGCCTGAGAATTCCCAGCCCTGTTGCTTCCTGTTCTCCGACCTTCTGCTAAGTGGATCTGACAGCTGGGCAGATTTTGCCAGCAGGATCAGAGTCTAAGTCCACAGCTGTCTCCTTTGGAAAACAGCACAAGCAACTCCAACTCATCTTGGTTTTAAAAGGTTGGGCAGGTAAGATGGCTCAGTTGAGAAAGGGGATAGCACCCAAGCCTGATGATTTGAGTAAGTCCTTGGAATCCAAATGGTGAATGGTGAGAACTGAGTACTGTGAGTGCTCGCTCTCTCTCTCTCTCTCTCTCTCTCTCTCTCTCTCTCTCTCTCTCACACACACACACACACACACACACACACACACAGAGAGAGATAGATAGAGAGAGAGAGAGACAGAGACAGAGACAGACAGAGACAGAGACAGAGAGATGGAGAGAGACAGAGAATTAAGAAAATGATGGAGCCTAGCACCTAAGTCTCAATGAATGCCGACTTGTGCTGGGGGCTGGAAGCCAGAGAGGAAGGGGACTTGACACTTGTTGCCTCAGACCCCAGGAAAGAAGATACCACTAACTTCTAATCGAAATTCTTAAGCTCTGAATGCTTAGCATCTCAGAGCCTACCAGAGAAAACTCTTGGGAGCAAGCCCAGCCTCATCCTGCTAAGAAGACTGCAGTGAATTGTTGGTGGTCATCTCAGCTCTCCGGAAGAGCCCATCCCATCCAAACTGCCACTCTGAGGATTCTAGTGAAAGAAATATCTTCAGAGAGAAATGCAATATTCTTACCATCACAGCAAAGTGTGCCGCGAAAGGCAGAACACTCTTTCAATTACCAAGCATCAGCTCTAATCCCCACTTATGAGTCTTGGAAATAAAACGATGTGATAATTACACAATCTGCAAGAAAATTGACAAATATATTCCCAATACGAATGATTTATTGAGCCTGGCCAGCCACAGCCCAGCCCTGCTCCTTAATGGAAGCTGTAAAAACAGAGGCCTGTGCCTCGATAATCACAGGGATTTCTTGCAAACCACTGATTAAGCAATAGATGAGGCAAGCGTTTTAGGAAACCGCAAAGGTTCTGATTTGCTGGGCATCTCTCCGAAACAACGGTCTCCCTGCCTAGGTGGCCCATTAAAGTCTCATACCACAGTATTTCAGAAAAGACCTTTTATGACTGAGGTGAAGAGAGGTTAAATAGCATTCTCAAAGCTTGCAGTAGAGCTGGAATGAGAGCCAAATGCCCCCATTTCCAGTCTTCTCCATGAGCTCCACAGATTCAGCGACTAAGAAGTCCTAATCAAATACAGGCTATTAACCTTCACGACTTCCTACTCGAAAGCTAAACCAATCGATGTCGGCAATAAGGTGAGCATTTGGTAAATTGGTGGCTCAGATAATATAGAAATTCTTTTTAAAATTCTTCTTTTGGGCATAATGTAGACAGGAAATACTACTTGAGAGTCCAAGAACCTGGAAGATTCGGGGAAGACCATGTGCTTCTGCTACAGCGGGTCTCTGGAGTTCTGTGGGTACCTCAGGAATAAGAGGAAGTCACTGGGGTGCTGTGTGGAAGACTATACAGCTAAGGCCATGGGCAAAAGAGAATGAGGAAGTAGAAAAAGCAGCATGAACGCTGGGCAGAGGAGAGTCACTCTCTCCAGAAGGGTAACTAATAGTATGTGGGCCATGCTCCAATAAGCAACCTCCCACCCATCCCATACATGCAGCCATAATGAAACTCAGTGCCCTAAGGTAGATGTGAAGGCAGGAGGGGACCTGCTGGGAAGAGAAAGGGGGTGAGAGAAAAGAATGGGGTCAAAAAGGACCATCATTCGTGCATATGTGCCTGAAATAGTTAAAGAATTTAAAAACACTATAAAGGAGAAAAGAAAGAGAAAGCCACAGTGAGACATCCTGAAGTAATGATAATGTCGTGAAGCATATATAGGCTAATAACAATATTTAAGCATGTGACATTCCGAGTTTTAAATTCCAGCAGTAATCCTAAACCACTGTGTATTGCCATGCCATGTAGAGTGATTAAGTTCTTCTAGATGACAAGTTATTTGAAGATTTGGTGAAAGCTGAGACTCCCTGCCCATAGGAGCTCACACTCTTGAAGCCAGACTCTGAAAAGCTCATGACTGGATCCTAGGATGTGGTCCTCTCTACTAAGTTGAGAAGCTTTGAGTGATGATATAAATATGAATATTTACAATATTTTTCCTTAACCAGTTTTGGGGGTCTGTGAAATCAGTTACCCCAATTAACTGTAATCCAAAAATATTAAATGAAATATTCCAGAAAAAGACAGTGCACTTTTATTTGTTCATTGTTCTGAGAAGCATGAGGACATTTCACTCCTCCTTGCCCCCATCCCACTCAGAACATGAAAACATGAAACGCACCTTGTTCACACATATTCCCACAAAGACATATAAAACACGGCTCTATTCCCAAAGAAATAAAAACCTGACCGAGAAGCTAAGACTATAAAAACCCATCATATTTCACATTCGTTTTCTATGATGTGAGAAGAGATGATTGCTTGACTGCAGAGGTGGCTATGGCAGCCTGCCTACACCGTAGTACTTGGGAGGCAGACCAGGGATGCCTAGAGAAAGTTGGCAAACTAGATTAGTCAAATCAGGCAAGTCTGGAGACAAGTGAGGGACCCTGCCTCAAAATATACAGTAGCCCCTTTCCATGGCGGCGGGTCCTTGGTGAGTGCCACAGCTTCAGATCCACCAGCTCAACTGAGGGTAAGATCAACTCTAGCCCCCAGCCTCTCTGCTCGATTAGGAGACTTCCTTTCCCCTCCCCCCCCGGCTTTTCTGTGTCCCACACCCTAGAGTGTCCCTGGGCAAGGCTCCTTTGACTGAGACCCAGGTTTCCCCTGGGAATTGGCCTG
>JAQHUG010000071.1:3299988-3315148 GCA_028555095.1 Dicrostonyx torquatus | reverse complement strand
GTGAAAACTACTCACACCTCCTCTACTTATTCTGCCCTCTCATCCTCTTACTGAAAACACCATTGCATCCCTTGCCAGAACTTTCACCTTATTTAGTTTTGGTGTTGAACATGCAAAAGAGATGCAATTCAAGGAGAAAATTATGTCTTTTCCCTTCTAAATGTAGAAAATTTCCAAATTTCCCTTCCCTCTCATTACAGGAAAACCAAAAAGAGAATGAAGCCTCTGGTTGATGTCTTGTGTCTTTCAGTGTTGCAGGTAGCAGACATGGACAAGCATACAAGAAATGAGGTTCCATTCTTTTACCAGACTTTTGTATCTACAATTCATGGCTCACTGGAATGACAGCATTCCATGGTCCCAGAATGGTGGAATGGGGTCAGGAAGGGCTATTGGAGCCAGCCGTATGAGAGTCTTTCCAAGAGATGCTGTAAAGGAGAAAGGGTTCCACAGACTCTCATCTACCAGAGGTGACTCAAGGATGCTGGAGAGACTAATCATCAAGGTTCAGTGCTAGACAATGATGAAGAAAAGCCACTGATTCACACAGCCTGAATCCAGATCATCTTAGTCTTTATGATGATGGTCCGTAGATCAGCAGCTGATCTATCATCCCATGCCTGAATCCAAATCATCTTAATCTTCACGATGATGGTTCATAGATCAGCAGCTGATCTGTCATCCCATGTCTCAATTCAGATCATCTTAATCACGGCAATGGTGGTCCATAGATTGGTGACTGATCTATCATCCGACTCCTCTGACCCTCATGTCCCAGCATGGAAATATAATTACCTGAACAAGGTGAAGATCTGATTTTTCATCCTCTGCTGAAGATCAAGGCAGAATAAAATTGATTTATACAATTACAACTTTCTCTCTCCTCTCTCTCTTTCTCCATATGCGTGTGTGTGCATGCAGGTATGCATTCATGTGTGTGTGTGTATGAGTGTGCGTGCTTGCATGCTCGTGTGTGTGCGTGTGTGTGTGTGTGTGAGACAGAGAGAGAGAGAGAAAGAGAGAGAGAGAGAGAGAGAGAGAGAGAGAGAGATATTATATATGCATGTTTGAGTGAATGTGGAAACCAGAAGTCAATCATGGTATTATTTTTCAGGTGCCATCCACCTTGTTTATTTGAGATAGGATCTATGAGAAGCCTGGAACTCATCCAGTAAGCAGCCAAACTGGACAACAAGACCCAGAAATTAGACTATCTCTACCTCCCAAATACTGGAATACAAGTGTAGCCTGGATTTTTTACATGGGTTCTGGGAATGGAACTCAGGCTCTCAAGTTTTCAAGGCAAGCATTTTACCAACTGAGCCATCTCATCAACTCCAGATAGAACTTTTCACAGAGCTAGATGATGCCAACAGGAAACAGTGTATTAACACGACAGAGTTAGCAGCATATGTCTCCCAGGCCCCAAGCCCAGAGCCATCACAGAAACCCTCTGGTCCTCAAAAGAACCTCTGTGAATTCCTACTTCCTTCTCCTCTATTTGCTCCTCATGAGCCCTGTGAATAGGAATTTAAATACCATTTCCAGATCCAAGATGGCTTTTGCCCGGTGGGCAAGGGTGGCATCAGCTGGTCTATCCCTTCCCTATGTAAAGTGGGAGAGCAACAGAGTTTTATTTCTTCCAAAAAGCCTTCAGCTGTGTCTTTGTTTCCAAACCACTAAAAGAAAATATCATGAAAAGATAGATTCTCAAATCAACAACAGCATCAAAGCAACTATTACTATGTTGGAGAGAGCTATCAAGGCTGCCAGATGCTGGGAAGGGGCACGGACTGCTTTGCAAAGAATGCCCCCCTCCACAGACACCTGCTCAAGTTCTGAGTCACTCCTTTGTGGCTGGTTTAGAAAGTCTCCTCTCAAGACTTCCATGGCAGGTTGCTGCTCTCTTCTGCATACGCTTGTCCCCAGCATCCCCTCCTCTCCCACCAGACCGAGTCAGGGACTCCAGGCCCGCCACACCCCATTCCTCCCCTCCACATCTCCATCTGCCCAATCTCTCCATCTTAGTCCCCACTAAGTCCCCACTTAGTTCGCTGTCACTAGTCTAGGGGTAAAGGGTGGTGTGGAGTGCTGCCCTTTGCCCTCTTGAACTCTCGGCCCCTGTGTTTACTGGTAGGGACTAACACAAGACTGAGCCCATTCATGTTTTGTTATGGGGGTAGAAAGGGGCTCCCAAGTGCTCACTCCTCTCAAGAATTTATAATTGCTACTGGGGATCTGACTTTTATTCTTGAGTGGTGTAACCACCCTTAAGTTTCACACACTCTTGTAAGCAACGCGAAATAAACTTGTTAGATCAGTAATCCACATCTAGGTGGAGTTGTTTCTTTGTTCACCTCTCTTCTAGTAAAAAGTTTGCACAACATAGGTACGAACAGGGAGGTCTCAGCATCTCTCTTCTGTGCACCAAGCATCACCTTAGGACCATACCATCTCATTCTTCATTGACAAATAGAGTCTCATTTGGTGTTTTTAGACTCAGCACTCAGGAATTGAAAATTCCTGCCCTGCACCAGTCAGAGTTCAGCCTCATGTTAGATACAAAGACTTTTCCCTTCCGCACCTACACCAAGACCAGGACATGGGCTGTGTTTCACTCCCCCACAGCCTCTGTCACTCCCAGCCTGGTCTCTCTGCCTTACCAAGAGTCAGAGGAGGCAAAAGGGAAGGTGGGCACTCATATATTCTGTGCCATACTCCTCCACCAAGAATACCCTCTATGTGATGGCTATTCCAAGTAGGGATGCACGTGAGTGTTGGGCTGAGCCCATGAGAACCCCCAACAAGAGAGAAAAATCCCATCACTTTCTGCCCCTCACCTATTTCTTTGTCACCTCACCTATTTTGTTGTGCTAAGGAACTCTACCTTCCAGGCATGATATGACTCTTGAATTGTCAACACCTCAACAACAGTGATAACCTGAACAAGACCTGTACACGACAGGACCCATCTTGGAGACTCAAGGAGCTCCCTAGGCACAGACCCTCTGTGAGTATTTTAATGTAATTAATTAGTGGTTGCTGGGGAAACGGAGAGACATTTTCTTCCATGGTAGAGTCACTGGTTAATTCTATAAATAACCACAATTAAACTCTCTGGTACACTTACACACACACAAAGAAATTACCTTTCCAGAGACTTGTAGCTATCCACAGTGCTAGATTAAATGACTGAGTGCTTAGCTGTCAATCAATGGATCATCTTTCCCAACACTGCCCTTCCACATTTCCTGGAACATTGCAGAAGAGGGGACAGAAAGTAAGTAGGTGCTAGAGGAGGAGTAGGAGTGCTGCGAGCTGCTGGCCTTTGAACATGACATGGATGTCACACACATGAACTCGTAGCAGAGCAGCTGGTGAGCTACACAAGGTCAAGGCAATGAAAAGTTTTAGCAGGGAGTAGGAAGAGCTCCCAGTGACCTGCTCCTAACCAAGAGATCTTGGCAGCTAATGGCTGCCAGAGGAAGGAGCACCTAAAGGTAGGTTCCTCATGCCCAAGGGGATGATCCCAACTACAAGCACATACACACCCAGCATTAAGTAGAGTCACTGGGTTATTAAAAAATGAGAATATGGGGCCAAGCAGTAGTGGTGTACACCTTTAATCCAAGTGCTCGGGAGGCGGGGGGGGGGGGCAGCCTGGTCTACAAGAGCTAGTTCCAAGACAGGCTCCAAAGCTACAGGAAAACCCTGTCTTGAAAAAGAAAAAAAAAGCTGAGAATATGGATTTTGTGCAGAGATATGTTGGGGGGGGAGGAGATATGTTGAGGGGAGGCTTTGGAAGGAGGAAGCAAGGGTGGGTATGCTCATTGTAAATGTATATGAAATTTTCAAGGAATAAAAAATGATCTTTGCAAAACATGTGCAGTCTCTGTATTCATGTCGCATAGCTTGCTTTTCCTGCCACTGTCCCTTGCTGGGAGCTCCCTAAGGGCAGAACTCTAGTTTCAACTGCTCAGCAAGCATTGGGCCCTGGCATGGGCTGTGAGTCTCTCTTCCCTCTTGACTTACAAGAGGTGGAACAAAGGGAAGAAAGAGGAGATGCCCTTTACTTTCTTTAAGCAGACAGCCTGCTACTAAAACTGCTAACAAGAATCCCTTCTTGCATTTGTAATCACCTGTTCCATAAACCAATACAGGGCGGCACAGGAAAGGGAAATGGGCAGTGGAAATCGCAAGCCTGCCTAGGGCCATAGGCCTTTGGGTGAGCTCTTTAGCCGGGGATAATTAGGTCATGTTATTTTCATCCTTCTGGCTTCTGCGGAGAATCTGGAACAACAAGAAAAGCTTTGTGTGTGATCCTGCTACATATTTGAATGCTCGCACCTCTTCAAGGCCCCCATGTCAGCCTGCAGCCCCTTAAGAAGCCTGTATGCTTTGACAAGGCTGGCCCTTGCCCAGAAGTCCTCCTCTACCATGCTCGATGCACTTAATGTCAGAACAACACATTCTGATGAGCCAATGTATTCCGTCTCATGTGGTTCTCTTGATTCTCTGTGTTGGTCCCAATAGTGTGGCAGACTTTCTGAAGACTGAGACTGTACTTTATCCTTATTTTGTATCCCCTGTGGCTTTTATGACTTTGCTGCCAACATGAAGGTACTCAATACATATTTGAAGTGAGTTGAATTGAATTTTCAATCAGACATACACTAGATGGAGAGAGCCCTGATATAGCTAGGGGTGCAGCGCACGGAGGAGAGAGAGATTGCATGCAAAGTTTCTCTCGAAAGCTTAGCTGCTGTATAAAACTGCGGGGACTGCACCAGGATGGCATATGCTGATTTGACTCAGGGATAGATAATACTGTTTATATACATTTCTGGAAATAAAGACCTGGGCTTGAGATACAATGTGTTGTGTCTTTTTTGTAAAGGCCACACTGGGCCCATAGGAAATTGAAGGAGAGGGAGATATGGCTTCCTTCCTCATTGCAGCATTAACCTCTTCCTCTCCTGGAGGTCTTCTGACTAGACAGGATGCACCCCAGAGGCCTGGTGCATCCCTCGGATTAGTGTATCTGGTTCACTCCTCAGCTCTTTGCTCACACACAAACCCTGGAGGTGTTCTGGTTTCCCTTCTGTTCCTGTGATAAAATTACCTGACAGAAAACTACTTAGAAGAAAGGGTTTATTTAGCTTTCAATTACAGATCACAGCTCATTATTGTGGGGAAGTCAAGGTGGGAACTTAAACCGCCATCCACAGGCAAGAGCAGAAAGAGAATGCAGGCATGGACCTTTGGTTGGTTAGTTTGTTTTCAGCTACCTTTTCCCATCCTTATATGGCTTAAATCTGTGTCTAGGGAATGGGACTACCCACAATGAGCTGAGTCTTTTATATCAATTATCAAAAAAAAAAAATCCTCCACAGACATACCTGCAAGATAATCTGATCTATATAAATTCCTCATTAAAACTTTTTTCCCACTGAGGGAAGTCAGTGCAGGAACTAAAGCAGAAGCCAAGGAGGATTAGGTCTTAGTGGCTCACTCGCCAGCCCAGGCCAACATGCCTAGGGATGGTGCTTCCTACAGTGGATGTTTCCCCTCTCTCCAGAGTCTCACACACGTGGTCAGAAGCCAATCTGGTCTGATTGTTTCAATTAGGTTTCCTCTTCCCAGGCAACTCTAGGTTACATGGCATTAACAACAAAAACTAGCCATCACCCACACACATCTCAAATGCCTCCTGTCGTGATGCCTTTACCACAGGTGATGTCACCTGATGTAGACACTGTGCTCTTGGGCCTCTAAAGCCATAAGCTCAACAGATCTTTTTCCTTTACAAGAGCCCAACTTCATTTATTTTAGTATAGCAGGGTTTGATACAAACATCTACACTAAATAAATAAAAGATGATCCCAAGGTCTTGGGACAGAAATATTTCCTATAGTACCCTTGCTGTAGCCCTGAGTCACACTTATCCTGCAGGCTGTAGCCCTAAGTAACACCAGTCGTGCAGGCTGTAGCCCTGAGTCACACCAGTCATGCAGGCTGTAGCCCTAAGTCACACCAGTCATGCAGGCTGTAGCCCTGAGTCACACCTATATCCCTCAGGATGGAACAGGAAATTAAAACTGAGAGGATCCTTCCCTTTGCCTGGAAGGTGGTGTTGGCACTCACATCCACAGCTGGTAGGGCTAGGTTCTCTCAGCCCTGGTAGGTCTACAGACATTCTTCCTTATCTCTGGAATCAAGAAGGCAGTGCCAAGTTCCCCATGGGCATTGGCCTGTTCCTCTGTCCATCCATCCCCATGAGAGGGCAAGCAGCTGTACTCACCTGGCCAGTGAAAACAATAGGCTTCTTTAGGTTTCTTTACCTGACTCACCTCCCAGATGGATCCCAGGGGCTCAAAAATTATTTTTAGGTTATAAGGATGCTAAGGAAGAAGAGGAGAGGGAGAAACTAATTAGAAATAGATATGGGCCATTTGTAGTCAATCAGTCATGTTTAAAAGGAGACAAAAGACATTGAACAAGATGAAGATAGTTCAGTGGGTAAAGTATTTGCCCCATAATTGTGAGAACCAGAGTTCAGAACCCCTGAACCCACATAAACACTGAGCAGAGATAGGGTGTTGCCAAGGCAACTGGCTGGCTAGAGTAACAGAACTGGGGATCTCTGGATTCAGCAAGAGACCCTGCCTCAGGAAATAAATGGAAGCAAATGAGAGAGACACTATGTCAACCTTTGACTTCCACACATGTGGGCACACATGCATGTGTCTACTCAAATACACACACACTTAAGAACACAGAATCAAAGAGAATAAGCAGGTCATTAGGAGATATCTTGGTCCTTTGGGTCTACTATACCAAAACATTTTAATCTGTGTGTTTTATAAAGAACAATAAATTGTTCCTCACAGTCTCTGAGCTGAAAAGACCAAGCATAAGGTTTCAGCAGGTTGGGTGTGGAATGTACTTTTACAGTTCCCTATATACTGTAAATATCTCTCTCTCTCTCTCTCTCTCTCTCTCTCTCTCTCTCTCTCTCTCTCTCTTACTTCTTCTGTCCCACCTTCCCTCCTTTGCTATGGCTACACCCAGGGGCCCAGGTCTTCTTCATATTAATCATACATTCCAAGCCTGAGTGACATCTCCAGCTTTGGACCTAGGCACTAATCCCTTCACGAGGGTCCTATCCTCACATCCTAGTCATCCCCCAAAGCCCTTACCTTCACACGTCACTATTTAAGGGTCAGGGTGTCAACACACAAATTGGGAGGTGGGTCACAGCCTTCATATCCCAACAAGAGGTCTACTAACCACTATTTCTATCATTGTCATCCTCCAGTCTTACAACAAAGGGCTCTGGGAATGGAGACACCCAAGACCAAGAGCTGTGTCTCTACTTGGTTCCCACGGGTGATGGCAACATGCTCCCTGATGTAATGATTCTTTTTATGTGACAAGGAGTTGGAGAAAAGGATGCTGAGCAAAGGAGTCCATATATCCTTCGTAGCTCGAATTACTACAATGAATTGCTCCATTACTCACCTTTACACTGGACATTAATCACAAACAAAACCTAAAAGTGCAGAGCCAGGGAGTCGAGGAGGATGTGCTATTTCCACCCTGTGCCCCATGCCAAGTGCATAGGTACACGGTGAGGGATCAGCAGTGTTCCCTCTCTCCCTCTGTTTCTAAACCGTGGATGGAAAAGTTTGTAGGAGAAACTCATAGCAGTGACTGAGAAGAGCTGGGCTGGTTGGAATATGTCCTGAAGTCACTGATGAGACACACAAAGGATGAAGACCAATCTGTGGCTAGTGCTCACCATTTACCCTACATGCCTCTTATGCTACCCTCCCCAAGGATGTATACATAGGTAACGGATGCCATGCGGGGAAGGAGAGACATTTTCTTCAGCAGTGTATGCACTGGAGAGTTGCCCATGCTTCTGTAAGTAACTCTTCACCCGTGCTCCTGAAAGCTCCTTTACTAAAACTCATTAGATCACACACACACACACACACACACACACACACACACACACACCGTGAAAGTAGAAAAGGACTGGGTGAAATCCCAGCATGGATGGGGGCAGAGATAATCAAGCCCCCCATCTGAGGAGCTATGAAGAATTGGGAAAAGGGAGTCAGCTTCCTTCAGGTATTCAACCCCAAGAGGTTTCTCAGTGGATGGCCCTATACCCATGCTCACACAGGCAGCACTAACAGACACAACGGGTATTTAAGAAAAAAAGAAGCACATAAAGTTGGGAGAAAAAGTGATGGGGAATAACTTGAGGTTATGGAATGGGGGATGGGAGTGTATCGAATAGGGGGTATTTGATACGAACACATTCTACTCACATATGAACATTAAATATTTTTTATTTTAAATGTAGAATGACTAGTTGGGCAGATGAATGGGATGACTGGGGGGACTAAAGAAGGCAATGAGTGAATACAGTTAAAATAAATCATATGCACATTGAAAATGCCATAATATTATGTATTAGTATATAGTAAGTCCATTTTACATAATTAACATATGCTAATAAAAAGGAAATAATTAAAATAAAAAACCTTTAACATCCAGAGTCACTGATACTAAGAAATACTGTGAAATTACAAAACAAAAATGGCAAGTAAAAGTTTCTTAGCTCGAGTCCCAGAAACTGGGAGATTTTGAAGCTAGTCTCATCTCACTTGCCTGCTGGTTCTAACAGGGCATGTGTGGTTCGGCTTTGCACCACCTTATGAAAGCCAGCTCAGAGAGGATGCAAGCAAGTGCCTAGAGACTAAGAGATAAGTGCAAGAAAAAGCATGCTGTAGCACAGGATGCAGCTTCGGTGGGACTTCCTGCAGTGCTTCCTCCTGGACAGTTGTGTGTATAAGAGCTGAGGTATTCTACAAGCCAGGGCGATGGTGCCGGGGTTAGTCCCCAGCCTCCTGTCCTTGAGTCTGAGTCATCATCAGGCAATCTCAGCACCTGAAGTCAGAGGATGCTCTTCCTAACCCGCTGTCTTTTGCACCGGACTCCTCTCACGGCTGTTTCTTTCTGGTCCTTTTATCCTTGGAAAGCCAAAATCAGGACTTCTTTGCAAATAAATTCACGTTCCAACTTTCTGCCCATTTTCCTTAAAATACTGGCAATTAGCTTGACCAATTCTTGAATGAGAAAGAGAAAAGGATAAGTCTTTGGAAAGAATAAGTTTTCCAAATTTATTTTGGTTGAGATCTATTTTTTTAAAAAAAGGTGAAAGAAAATGTGGTACTTTGGTGTGTGTGTGTGTGTGTGTGTGTGTGTGTGTATGCGTGTGTACATGTATGCATGCATGTAGAGGCTCAGGGTCAACACTGGGTACCTTATTTTCTTCTGTTGCTTCCCATTGCAGTTTTTGAGACAGAACCTCTCACTAAGCCTGGAGTCACCAATTTGACTAGATGGCTGCCTAACATCCTCAGGGAACCTACTGTACCTGCCTTGTAGTCCTGGGCGCTGTCATGCCCAGCCTTTACTTTTATTTTTAAAAATTATGTTTATGTGTCTGTTTAAATGTATAACACGTGAATGCAGTGCCTATGGAAGCCAGAAGAGGGCACCAAATACCCTGAAGCTGGAAATACAGGAAACTATGAGCCTTGTGAAATACATGATTGGAAAAACTTGAATCCTCTTGAGGAGCAGGAAATGTTTTTAACTGCTGAGCTATTTTTCCAGCCCCACTACTTTGATTCTTCATCTATGTGCTTCCTGGATTAATTCTAAACTCAAAGAGTAAAGATGAGGAAGGATGACACCTCTACTAAGAATTGAATATATCCATTTTCCTCTGTCTGATTCAATATCCAGCCAAGTGAATATTCTTTTTTTTTCAAAGTTTGACTGAAGTATGACTTAGGGAATACGTGTCCAACAGAATTAAAGCAAATCTAAAAGCATACTTAAAAAATCATAGACTATTTCCTAGAGACGTCACACTGAAGAAAAGTTTCGGAACTTATAGCCATCCTATGTATTCATTATCACCACAAAACCATGTGAGTTTAAGAATCAATGTGAGTTTGTAATGTATTTTTTCTGATGAACTAATGAGTTAATTTGGGGTTGCTCATAGGAGCGTGGGTGAAGTATATTGTACAGGAGTGCTGGCCACTTACCAGTAGCTACCCCACTAAATAGCATGCCTCTCCTTTCCCCTTAGTCACTGCTAACCGCCTGAAGATCTTAGGGATGGGTGGGGTTCCACAAGCCTCTCCCCCATGGTGACTGTTAGCTGCCTTCCCTCCATCTTCCTTACACATTATACACATGTACAAAAATGTGTTTGCTTTAGCACCTGCATTCTAAAAGACATGGAGCAATACAGAGAAGATTGGTAAGGCCCCTGTAAATATGAGATGGTGCACAAATTCCTACAGCATTCCTTGTGTTGTCATATTTTGTTGTATACAGGCATGAAATTCTCAACAAAGAAAAAAACTGAATTTAAAAAATGGACATAGAGAACTCAGGTGTCACAGTGAGAGGTTACCCAGCTCAGGGCACCCAGGAGAAGAACACTCCTATGAGTGTCTATACTCTCTGTCCCTCTGACCTGAGAAACCAAGGACTCAAAGTTGGAGTGTAGAAGGTGAGGTGGAGTTGGGTGGAAGTAGAGAAAAAAGCCGGGAGTGAACGTGATCAAAGCACACTGTGTGACATCGGCAAAGAATTAATAAAATTAGGTTTTCAGATCCAAGCACAATAGCATGTGGTTGTAATCCCAGAGGTGGGTGGACAGATAGCCTGCTTGCCAAAGTTCCAGGCCAATGATAGAACATTCCAAGCCAAACATAGAACGTGCTTGGAGAATTCCACCCAATGCTGTCCGCTGAAATTCATATGCACGTGTCCATGCCTGTGCATGAACATACCCACACAGCCATGAGCTCCTACACGTGACCACACAAGTAACATCAATTAACTCTCATAAAGACCGAAAGGGTCATCAAATGGAAGTTTTATTGAATTGTTTCATGAACTCCAGAGAAGAACTTGGGACGCTGGAAAAGTTTATAGAAACGGTATTTTACTTGCGGTGAGGAAGAAATGGCCTTCGATCAAATCACACGCTTTGAGAAGAATTGAACATTCTTCATAATTCCTTTCATTTTTCTTCTGAGACCAGGTTTCAGGTTGGCCTCCAACTCACTGTATAGTCAAGGATGACCTCAAACCGCTGACCTTTCTGCCTTCTCCTCGCAGTGCTCGTACGGCAGGAATGCACCATCATGGTCCATTCATGTGACACTGCAGAGTGAATCCAGGGTGCCCTGCTAGTGAGGCAAGCAGTCCATCAACTGAGGTACCTTCCCAACGCCCATAAAAGACGGTGTAGCTGTGACCTCACAACACACAAAAATTTGGATCGGATGACTGCTCAGGTACTCTCCAGCAGGATGTTTAATTGAAATATGACAGAAACACTGCTCCCAATTCTTAAGAATTCTGAGTTAGGGAGTTGGAGAGATGGCTCATTGGTTAAGAGCACTCGCTGCTCTTCAAGATGTCCCAAATTCAATTCTCAGCAACTAGTTGGTGGCTCACAACCATCTGTAATGGGATCTGACATCCTCTTCCGGAAAGGAAGCATACATGCAGACAGAGCACTCAGATAAGAAATACATAAATTAATTAATTCATTAGTGAGAGTGAACTTTGAAAGCTTAAAAGACAAACAGTGCTCAGGCACTGGTGCTTTTCTGCCTTCAGAAACAACAGGCTACTTTCAAAACTTTGACACATGGGTGTGAGTGTGGGTGTCAGTCATGAAACTGGAAAGAGGAGGAGAGGGGTGTTGAGAAGTTGGGGCAACAGAACACGGGTAGCGTGAGAGTGGGAAGGAGGCTACTGGGGTGGAAGGGAACGAGGGGTTGGGAGGAGAGAGGAGCATCAGCAGGAGATACTATAGTGGGCTGTGTTGTCATGTGAGATGCTCACAGGTTAATGTGCTGCTCTTGCAAAGGACCAGAGCTCAGTCCCCAGCAGCCATAGGAGGGAGCTCACTGCCGCCTGCAACCCCAGCTCCGGGGCATCTGATGCCTCTGATCTCTGTGGCACCAAATGCACACACACACATACCCACACTCAGGCACACACATAGACATAGTTAAAATAATATGGGAGTTAAAATAATATTAAAGATAATAGAGACAAATCTTTTCAAGTGCCTCGGTGTCCACTTCCAATGACCTACCCCCTCCAGTGACACTCCACTTCCTAAAGGTTTCACAAGTTTCACAAGCAGCATCCCCAACAGGGACCAAGCATTCAGATACATGAGCCTGCAGGGACATTTCTCATTCAACCATAGCAATCTTTCTTCTCAGAATCCTAAACCCATTGTTTTTAATTCTCTATTGTAAGAGAGGAAAGGCTGAGAAAATTCCACAAAAAAAAAAGGATTTTAACATGGTCCTCCTTAAAAGAAAATTACATTTTTTTTTTAAAAAACAAACATCCCGGAAAAGAAGCAAGCAGAAGCCAGTGACTGAGCTTACATACTCAATGCACTCAAATGGAAGGAAGGCTTTGCATTGAGGCTGGAATATTTCTGACAGAGCTCAAAGAGGCAGGAGGCTTAGCATTCTGCAAATGTTGAGCTTAGAGATTTTCTCCCCTCCCACACTGAAGGGCCCTGGCTTCAAATTGAAAGAAGATTGAATGCAATGGCAGGCAGCGGGCTTTGCCTCCTAACACATGCAGCTGCAGGCACCAGCCTAAGAAATGTGATTTTCCAGGCTGTTTGGCCAGAACTGTTATCATCTAAGATATCACTTATGTGAGATACATTCTCTCTTAAAACAATAATCAATATTAGACACCTGCTGCCTTCCCATTCAAATTCTGTAGATTTGAGATCTGGTTGGAGATGAAATGTGAGGGGTAAGTCCTCTGGCTTTGTTTCCTTGCTGGCAAGAGCTGCCAGGACCTGGGTGCAGAGGGAAAGAAATGGCAGCTAGTAGAAGGTCTACTTATGATGTAGCTTGGAGTGCATTTTCTCTCTCTCACCTCTGCCCCGGAGTGTCTGTGTGTGTGTGTGTGTGTGTGTGTGTGTGTTTGTGTGTGTGTGTGTGTGTGTGTGAGAGAGAGAGAGAGAAAGAGAGAGAGAGAGAAATTTTTGTGTATGAACATGTATTGTGAGGGTTGTGTATGCGATTGTGTGTGTACTTCTGTGTGTGACAGGGTTTGTGTGTATGAGTAAATGTGTTAAAATGTGTGCCAGTGTGTATGTATGTAAAGTTGTATGTATATGAGTGTGTAAGTATATTTGAGTGAGTCTGTGTATACATATGTGAGTATGTAATTATGTGTCTGTGTGTGAAAGTAAATGTGTGTGTGTGCATATGTGAGTGTGTGAGGGTGGTTATTGGCCTAAGAACTCATCACAGTTATGCCACAGGGAACCCATTACTGTACTAGAGAAACAAAGGTTCAGTGGGGTTTGGGAAATGACTGAGTAGGTAGTGTTTGTCTCAAAAGTATGAGGAGCCAAGCTCAGAGTCTCAAAAAATCCATATGAGAGCCAGGCATGGTAGCACAAGCTTATAAACTCAGAAAATGGTGAGATGAGAAGCAAAGATGGGCAGACCCCTGGAAGCTTGCTGGTCTGCTACTCCAGCAGCTTGGCAAAGCTACACACCCGGTCTCAAACAAAGAAAAGCATAAGGCAACTGAGAAATGACACTTGATGCCAACTTTCATACACATATACAAATGTGTGTGTTTGCTGTCGAGATGCTCAGTTTCAGACATTTGACAGAGGGATCAGACCACTACCCTCAGCCTTCACAGCAGTGAGCAAAGGAATGTTGCATGAGGAGGAGCAGACTGTGTTCCTCTGCCCAGCTCCTGGTCGTGGGTCTGCTTTTGGTCCCAGCTAGCTTACACCCGAAATAATTACACAGAAACTGTATTCATTTAAATTCTGCCTGGCCCATTATATCTAGCCTCTTCTTGGCCAACTCTCACATCTTAAACTAACCCATTTCTATTAATCAGTATTCACCATGAGAATGTGGCTTACTGGCATGAGTCTACTGACATCTTGGGCCGGAGAAGCATGGCATCTGCCACACTTCCTTCTACCCGGCATTATGTTCTGTCTACTCCACCCACCTAAGGGCTGTCTTATCAAAAGGCCAATTCAACCAATGAAAGCAACAGAAATACAGAAGGAACTCCTATAATAAAATTACACAGAAGTTTCAATAAGTTATAAGCTGATTGACCCATTAGCTCAGGCTTTTTATTAGCTCTTATAGCTTATATTAACCCATTATTCTTATCTATGTTAATCACATGGCTCAATAACTTTATCAGCAGGGCAGGTCACATCCTGCTTCTTCGGTGGTCTGGGTAGGAGTGGGCCCTCATGTTACAAATGAAGAATCCAGGGGGAAGAGTCCATCTGCAGCTAGTTTTCCTCAGTGTCTATGGGCACCTGCTGATACCAGCTGACCCTTCCACAGTCAGATACCTGCCATCACAGTGAACAGGATGCAAAGCCATACGTCTTGCAAAGCCCTAGTGTGACAGGAAAGTAGGATGGAGAGGAAGGTCAAATAAGCACAGAGAGGAAGACAAGAGCCCCTACAAATGTACACATGCACACACATGTGCACACACACGCACACACACTCACCCAACAAGGCCAACATGTAACAGAACATGAGCAAAATCACTTGCTGTGCAAATGCCCTGTACAAATCCTAATCCGTGGGTTCCAGTGCCACTGAGACTACTAAACATTTTTTCTTTGTTTTTTTTTGTTTGTTTGTTTTCTTTCTGTTTGGTTGGTTGGTTTGTAATGGCATCTTCCTACACTGTTCATGCCACTGTGGAATTGATGGTCCTGACTCCAGCTCCAAGCAAGTGGGATCACAGGTCCCCACATCCTGCAGGGACCTTGTTTTTTAAGGTAGATCATGAGACTTCTCAGTTTTTCAAAGCATAAGTTTTTGGAATATTTTCTCAGCCCCCACAGTATAATAAAAAAAATGGACAGAGTATTGCCAGAGTTACTAGGGATAAAGCTGGCTTCCCCAGCAGTCCCAAGAAGCCAGGCTGGGCCACCCTGTCCTCCAGACACCAAGTGATAATGAAAGGGGAGAAGGAAATTTTATTCACTGTGGCCACACTAGGG
>JAQHUG010000071.1:3286853-3298768 GCA_028555095.1 Dicrostonyx torquatus | reverse complement strand
TATATATATATATGCATTTTGATCATATTCAGCCCCTATTATCTCTGGATGCTTTCTTCTTCTCAACATGGAGCTATTTTAGGGTATTACTTGTTAAAAATTGTGTCTGTGTGTCTGTGTGCATGTGTGCATGTATCTGTGTGTACACATGAGTGCAGTTTCCATAGAAGGCAGAAGAGGGCTCTAGATGTCAACTCCCCTGGAGTTGAAGTTACAGGAGGTTGTGAACTGCCTGATATGCATGCTGGGAACCCAGCTCCAGTCCCCTGCAAGAACAGACAACATATGCTTCTAACTTCTGAGCCATCTCTCCAGCTCTTTCAGGTATTAATTTTAAAATATTTTAATCATTTAATTTTTATCTTTAAAATTAAAATTAAAGCCACAAGTTCAAGGAAAAGTGAGTGTGGAGGATATCCAAGGACCAAACCCTGAGCACTCATTATGTTTTCCTGATTCTTGCTGCCCCAGCATGTTCTTTCAGCGACATCCATACCTCCTGATAAACAGAGGTGTGAATAAGAGGTGAGGGGACTACATACTCACCGGGACTTCATCTCAGTGTGAAGGGTCTCACGTGTTTTCTCTGTGTCAGCACAATACTGTAGAAGCATTATGTTTTGCTCTTTAAGTGCTTGTGTGCATGCACGTGCACCATCTGCATATTTGTAAGTGTGATACACATGCATAGCGTGATGCGGAAGACAGGATGCTGGTTCTTCCCCCTCTTCCCTGTTTAAGATGGAATCTCTTTCTGAGGGTTCTCCTGTCCCTACCTCACACCTCCCCATAAAAGCACTGAGTTTACAGATGCAAGCTAATCAAGCAGGCTTTTAGGTGGGTTCTAGAATTATGAATTCACACCCTTATGTTTGTGTGGCAAAATTTTACCCACTAGGTCATCTTCCCAAACCTTGTTATTTGCTACAGTTCTTTACCTGATGTCTTGATCCTCCTGATACTCATCTGTGCAGAAAAATAATATGTCCAAGGCATGCAAACTGATGTGATGTCTAAGAATGACAAGTGGAATTATAAGAAGGCATGGTGATTTGTTCAGGTTAGGACGTTATCACCTTTCCTAATGCTGGGGGTGGGGGAGGTATCATTAACCAAAGCATCTTGAACTCTGGATGAAAATTCTTTTACTTAATGTGACATACCCAGAACAGACTCACTGCACTGGATTAATGTAAATGAAGTGACGGCTTAAGTTTTGATGTTCCTAGGAATACTCCCATCATAGATGACTGAAAACAGTCTGGCTCCCACAGTGAACAAGCAGTTCACAGTAAGAGAGTGGCTAAAGGGCTCTGAGAATCTACTCTAATTCAAACAGTGAGGCAAGAATCAGAAGGCAAATACATGCTACTAATAGAAGTTGCTTTTCAGGGATTAAGGAGATGGTTCTGTAGAAAAAGTGAAAGCTCTGCAAGTCTGAGTATCTGAGTTCAAGCTCCAGAATCCACAGAGGCACAGGAAGACACAATGAGCTTCTTTGTTGCTTATGAAAGTGTCTTGTGAGTGAATTGCATGGTGCCTCATTGAACACAGTCTCTAATCAGTGGGGTCTGAATTTCAGTGTTTTTATCAAGCTCCTGTGACCAGAGCATCTGGATTTTTCTCTTTGCCACTCCACTGATTTACCCTCTTGTCACACAGTATTGGCTTCAGTGACACAGAAATATCAGTGCATCTGGGAGCTTGACTTGTATAGCTCATTCTTTTCCTCTTCCCAACTAACCCCCTTCTACTTCCATGTTTGTTTTCCAGCCTATGGAATTAATGAGGGTTTCTCCCATGAGCATGTGAGGATTTCCTCATGAGCATGGGTGAGGAACTCTGCAGAAGCATGAGCAACTTACCAGTACCTACACCACTGAGGAAAACATCTCCCCTCTTGCTCAGCAACCCAACAACCAACAACTCTTCTAGGAAGGAGGGAATCTTATTAGCCCCTCCCTTGTCCATGATGGAATGCTGATGGGCCCAATCTGAGCAGGACTTCTATAGGCAATCCAAAGAGTGCAGTGGTCATGTCCTGGTTAGGAGGCAGTGTTCCACAACACCCCATCCCTTCCTCTGAGATCCCACCGTACCACCTTTTACCTGGTTTCCCCTAGGCCCTGAAACTAGTAGCACAGACGTCCCATTTAAGAGTGTGAGTGTAAACTCCACAATCAGCAGTTCTCAGCAATTTTCCAATTATGAGTCTCATCAAGCGTAAAGATTCTTAAATGAAAAATGTGTGTTCAGTCACACACATGGCCTAACCGTGCTGGAGAAACTGAATCTGGCTGTACGGAGGTCACTGTCATTCTTTAAATCTTATTACCTGATTGACTGTGGGTATCCCCATGAAATGTAAGGTTTATGTTGGTATTTCAGGAATGGGTGTTTTTGTGTTTTCTTTGAAGTCATTGTCTAAATGGCTTGTAATCCTAACTTCATACTTCTTTAAAAAGCATCAGGCTGGAGAGATGATTCAGCAGTTAAGGACAATCACTAATCCATGTCTGGTTCCCAACACTCTCTTTAAGACTCTCAAAACGGCCTGTACCTCCAGCTCCAAGGGACACACGCCCTCCTCTGGCCTCTGCAGGCACTGCACTCACATGTTCACACACAGACATTTTATATGTCTACTGTAATTAAAAATAAAATATTTTTAAAGAGTGTAAGAAGTAATAATTTCTGGCAACATCCCAGAGGTTATGATTTCATTAGTGTGAAGATGCCTTCAGAGTCTATGTAAGTTTTACACCTCCCGTGTGATTCTAACAGGAACTCCCAGGATGAAAACCCATGAATTTAACCAAACCCGAGAGAACATGCAGGTTCTATGAAACATGACACAGGAAAGCCAACCACATGGTGGCAGAATCCCAGCAGAAAATGATCTGTGGGAGCTAACCAGCCAACCCAAGCTTGTAAAGCTATAGCAAATATCATAAAGGACTAACCAAATCCTTTGATCTCAAAAACTTCTAAAAACCTAGCTATTTCTTTCCCTTTTTCATTTTCCAAATCAAAGGCTTCGAGCAGATTATCTTTAAGCAGGTTTCAAAGAATTCCTGCTGAAATTGAAATGTTGGTAGTTTCCAGCAGATATCAGAAGGAAGCCACGTACAGTGCACCTGAGTGTCAGAATTACTTATTGATCCTACTGAGCTTTGAAAGGGAAGGGAGGAAGCAAAGGTCAGAGAAGAGAAAGGGGAGGGAGGGAAGAGTAAAAGGAAGGGGAGGTCGAAGAAGGAGGGAAGGGAAGGAGGGAAGGGGAGGAGGGAGGGAGGGAGGGAAGGGAGAGGAAGACACAGGAAAATCCTTTGACATAGTATTTTTTTTTCTGTGAGCCAATTTTGATCAGAAATGGTCTAAATGGCCTCATTTTATGGACAGCCACAACCCAGTCTACAGGTGAAGTGAGTTTTAGTTTTTCTTCATAGGCAAGCCACTGAGAGAACCTCACAGGGTTGGGTCAGTCACACTATGAAGAAAACACGGACAGGAAGACGTAGGAACCAAGACTCCACACAAGTCTCTTCTGCCCCTGTTCTGCAGCCACCAATGGCACTCCTAAACCCACTGATCTTCAGGAAATTCCTTCTATTGAGTGACATGGACATTTGACATGACTCATCAAAAGGTTCAGGGCAGGTCTGTGCCACTAGCTGGCACAATAAATCAACTTTTATACAAGGGATGACCAAGCTCCAGGGTTTCAACATCTGTTAGCCCAGAAAACAGGAACCTACCTGGTCTGATGAAAAGCCCAGTGAGAATCTAAAGCAACCCACTACTCCTCATGCTGTACCTTCATTGGGGTTCCCATAGATAGATAGATAGTGTCATAGAAAAAGCATTGTCTAGAAAGAAGCCTTGGACCACAGCATGGCTATAAGTGCTTGCCACCAAGCATGAAGACCTGGGTGTGTTCCCCAGAAGCCTTGTAAAATGCTAATAATTGTGGCATGCACTTGTAATTCCAGCACCGGGGCAGTGGAGACTGGCAGAGCCCTGTAGCTCACTGGTGGGCCAGCTTAGCTGACGTGGGGGTGGGGGGAATCAATCCCAAGTCAGTAAGAGACCTTGTCTTAAAAAACACAATGAAGTGGATGACATCCTGAGGGATGACACCCAAGGTTGACCTCTGGCCACTAAACACAAGTACATACATATACCTTTGCACCCAGACACATAAACTTGAACATATATGTACATACATACATACATACACACACACACACACACACACACACACACACACACACACAGTAGAACAGAGTACATACACAAAAGACCATGTGATGACAGGGAGGAAACAGCTTCCATTTGAGAAAGGTACAGGTCTTGAACATGACTAACCTGCTGGCACTTGGATCTCTGCCTTTCAACCTCCAGCATTACAAGAAAATAAACTCCTGTTGGTAAAGTCCTCTAGCGAAAAGCCAGTGGGCCAAGATCCAAAGAACTGGGCAAGAGTAGACTTTAAACTTATAATTACATATCTAGACAAATGGACATTCGATCCTGGCATTTGAAAGAAAAATATTTTTTAATGCTGAAGAATTCAGAGTTACTCCTTAAATACTGTCTTTGAAGGAACTGCTGAAAAATTTATCCAAATATTCAACAAGTGAAACTGGTCAAGAGAACATCACATTTCTGCTCAGAATGGTGGCAACAACAGCTTCACTTGCAGACAAAAAGGAGGAAGTGTTATGACTTCGATATTAGTCGAGTCCTGAGTGCTGGTCTCTCCACCACGTTCCTGCCAAGCATGGCCTTATACCACACTCCACTATATAGGCGAAGCTCTCCAAGTAACACTGAGCACTGTCACTGCTAAGTCTCTGTCAAGCTAAGCTCTTTGCTGAGTAGTCATGAGATCTGCACAGTCCATTTGCTACAACTCAGTTTGACTGGTGCCAGAATCATCAGCACTTCCTGGCACCAATGAGTACAGAAAATGAATTTAAAAAATAAAAAAAAAACCTGCTTCCCAGGAAAGAACAAAATCAGACAACTGTCACCACCCAACATGACACTGTCTCTAACCAGCTGCTTTCATCCACAGTGGGATTTCCTTTGAACATCAGGAGTGTTTTGGTGAGTGAATTAGATTAACAGAGAACAAACAGCAAAAACACAACTGTTTTTTCTCACTTTTGTAAACAACCCTGACCGCATCCATTACTATTGCTTGTGTGGGAGTGGGTACGTGTGCTGGATGCATGTCCATGTGGATTTGGGCATGTGTAAGCCAGAGGACAGCAGCCATCTCTTTTCTCCTCAGGTGCTGTCCACAGTGAGGAGCCCTCATTGGTCTGGAATTGGCCAATTTACCTAGGCTGGCTAGGCAAGAAACCCCCAAAGATCCTTCTGTCTCCACCTCCTAGGTGCTGGGATTCCAAGGGTCGACCTCCAGCAGGTCGGTACTCCAGAGGAAGCCCACAGGGTCTGCGGACCTTTGACTTTTCTATCTGAGAGAATAAAACTCTGGGGCCAGTGACGGGGGCTAAACTTAACTTTCTAGGGTTGGCGAGAAAGGGAAAAAATCACAGACGAACACACACGTATATCTCCAACATGCCAGAATCTCACCGAGGGTGCTGGTGAAGGCAAACTTTCAGCAGGTCAGAGACACTGAAGAGGAGATGCAGAGCAGGTGAACTACTGGACAGACAAACAGACACACAAGGATTTTTCTAAGGGCAAAGCTTAGGTCTTCATTTTATTATTCTTATTGTTGCTTGTTCTACTCTGTTCTTCCTGTCTCTCTTGATATCTTCCTTCTAAATTTCCTTCTACATTTTTACTGGTGTGTTCTTTTCTCTCATGTCTTTACTTTTCCTTTACAGCTTATATACCCCAGCAGAATCTTTCCAGCAATATAAAAACTACAATATGGCTACATTCTATTTTTAAGTGAATGATTACAATGAATACAAGTGAAAAACAACATACTTTTCACATCCCTTATATTATTTAACATTTTACATATTATAGGTGAAAAACAAGTTGTCCCAAGAACCCACATACATCCATACCCAAACAACTTGTTATTGATTAACAGAGTGTAAACAAGCAAGGTATTTTTCTCAGCCAGTTCTTTTACTGGCAGGCGGAATTTTGCACTTCCACGAAAAAGACCAATCATTTTATTACTTATCTCAAAAGGGAATCTTATAAGGAATCTTAGAAGAATCACATAAACTTTTATATATAAAAAACAGTCAGTTGTACCTTAAATCCTCAGGGAGCATATCCACTCATCAATAGTTCCCTATATCAGGAAGCTGAGGGCAGAAATGGGTACAAGGAATTAATCATCGCCTTTGGTCACCAACCCATCCTCACAAGAAAGGCAAGTCAGCTAACAATAAGTGGGCTGCTTTGTTCTTGTTCCCTGACCTTAACGAGTTCCTGACTCAACTACCTGCTGTTCTAAAACTTTACATTGTTTCCTTGGGTTTTTCACCTCAAAGCTGCTAACAAAAACATCTTGCTCTAACCTTAAGTCACTTTCAAAGCTTTGTTTCAACTATGATGCACTCTGAAACCTGTGAACACATCACCCAACATTAAGATTTAAAGAATTTAAGCTAGCTGGACTTCTGGTACTCAACTGTCTTCCTTAATCATTGACCTAAGCCACAGTCTATGAGGCTCCTCAATAGAAACCCATGTGTTCCAGCTGTGTGACACTTCCTTGTTTTTATTTTCTATCTTCTGCAGCCCCTGTGTTATCTGGGGTAGGGGTAACACTATATCCAATCTTTATCTAGTCAATTTTCCCACTAAACTAACCTCTATCATGATCCCTTACTATATTTATTTTTAAAAACCCTCAATCATAAAAATTCTATTTATACTGACACTATTATTATATAAAATCATGACTTCAGTTAAACAGTGTAGCTTAGGAAGGAATCATCTTCAAGATAATCCATAGGTGAAAATGCCCAGTTGAATGGGGTATTTCCATGAGATAATCACATTATCCTGAGGTCAGTGGGAATCTCCGCACACCCATTCACACCATGTTAGATATCAGAGGAAAATGGTGGCGGCAAACATGCAGAGACTTGGCAGTAACGGGACATTCTGGGACTGAGGCTCTCAGGGTCTTGTCTATCTGAGGTTCACCTATGAGAGCTTTGCTTCCTGGTGGGCTGATCCCCTGAAATCAATTGCCACCTGCTGCTCCTCTGACATGGCCACCAGCACAGGTGTATAAACCATGCCCTGGTTTTTACATGGCTTCTGCTGGTCAAACTCAGATGCTCCCTGACAAGCCTTTTATTACCTCTTTCGATTAAAAAAAAAAAGATATTGAAGCATCTCCCATTCCTTTGGCCATCCAATGAAGTCATCATTGAAACATCAATCCAGTCCAATGTGGTATTAAGGGTGTTTCTTAATGGAATGTCCTTGTCTCCCATCCAGCAAGCACCTTGACTTGAAAGACCCTCTCTGGTCACTCCAGTGGTTTGAAGTAGAGTCTTCCTCTCATTGTGTTTTCTGGGGAAAGCCTTTCCTTCTGGGAAATTTCTTGGGATAAACCCTTACTCCAAACTTCAGTTCTATCGCTTCATGCAAACCTTTCCCACATCCAAATCTTACTTCTGCTTCCCGGATCCATTTCCCAGTTAATGCGAGTAACTCCCAAATGACTTTCCTGGGCAGGGAACACAAAATATTAGATATACATATCTTCCCAGAGAATGCACTCCTTGAGAATTGGCAGCTGACACATCTAGGAAGGGGAGGGTTGGGTTGGTTTTCTTTAGGCTGTGGTCCTTGTTAGGTTGCCTACATTTGTGTGCATATGGGCACACTCATTGGACTCAGTGACTTACTAATAACAAAAATGTAAAATAAAATAAAAGATGACATGAAGCTGAAAGTAAGAGGAGCAGAAGCATGAGGGGGAGGAGGAGGAGGCAGGGGGAGAAGGTCATGGTGGATGGATATGACCAATATATATTACATAAATATACAGAGCTTTCAAAGAATAAACTATGTTTTTAAACCAGGTATAGAGGAGCACATTGTTAATTCCAGTACTTGGGATGCAGAGGCAAGTAGTAGAGTTAGAAGCCAGCCTGATCGACATAATACATTCTGGCATTCTGGACCAGCATAAGCTATATAGCAAGAACCTGTCATTTTATCATTGTGTGTGTGTGTGTGTGTGAGAGAGAGAGAGAGAGAGAGTGTGTGCGTGTGTGTGTGTGTGTGTGTGTGTGAGTGTGTTTAAGAGGACATGAAATTGGAAGGAGGAGGGGGATAGGATCTTGAAAGAGTTGGACAGAAAGTAGGTGGTTAATTAAAAATGCATTGCATATATGAAGTTCTCAAAGACTTCATATTTAAATACATATTTAAAATACATATTTAAAATATTTTTAAAAAGACAATATGCTCCTTAGTCTCACTCTGAGCAGAATCCCAACTTCTCCTTAGACAGCCATTCTTCAGTGGTACTGTCTCAGGGCTGCTGGTCAGCCGTGATCTCAGCCACCTGTCTTTATTCATTGTAGACAAGGATCAAA
This sequence comes from Dicrostonyx torquatus, assembly GCA_028555095.1. NCBI lineage: Eukaryota > Metazoa > Chordata > Mammalia > Rodentia > Cricetidae > Dicrostonyx > Dicrostonyx torquatus. The sequence goes on along the minus strand of JAQHUG010000071.1, from coordinate 3,290,210 downwards.
TAACCATGTCTGCATCTCCCAGACTCCGAGGACGGTGGCAAGGCTTTCTGAGAGGTTTCCTTGAACTCCTTCCCTTCGTTTGGTTTCAAAATTGGTCAAAGCACTGGCCAGGCAAGTCTGGCAATCCCAGAACTCATGGTGGAAGGAGAGACTGGCTCTTGAAGCCGTTCTGAATCCCCCATGTGCATGGCACACATGTATGTATTTCCAAACACACCTTATCATCCACACCCAACAGCAGCAATAAAGTTTTTGATATACAGAAGCAGAAGAAGTGCAGAGCCTTCCTGTCCCGCAAAGACATGCTCTCCTCAACCTCCCTCCATGGGTGGTAGACATGGGTGATGGGCTGGGGAGAACGAACCAGCTCCACAGCCTATTTGCACTCCCTTCCCAGGTGGTCTCGTCTAGCATGCTGTCTTCTAAGACTGGGTGTCTGGCTGGGTTTGGTTAAATTTGACTTTGGAAACAATCTCAAAACCTGAGACAAGGAAAAGTGTGACATTGAATAACTTGTGACTCTTCTATACGTATGAGTCATAACAAGAATTTCGAGAACCACTCCCTACTGTCGTTAAACTTTGGCAAGGTAAGAGTTTAGAGAAAATAAAACAAGTGGAGAAAAACATGTAGTTTGTAACCTCAAGTCTCCCACGCGCTAACAGAGACTGTTGTAGAAACACTAATCTGCACTAGTGACCAGGTGTTCCCTCTCCTTGGAAGCCGAGGTTCTCTTCTCTAGATGGTCTCCAACAGATGTCTCTGAATGGTAAGGGTACTGGCTAGCCTGGCCTTGCTGTGTGGGAGGTCGACATCATCCTTAATGTGAGCGTGTGCTGCCCTCCTGAAAATCAAGGATTGTACCTAGACCTATAGACAGAAATAGACGAAAAGTCAATTTGGGCCAGCAAGATGGTTCAGTTGGTGGGGAAAGTTGGTTTCAACAAGAAGTGTCTACCATGGGCTCCTGTATTCAATCATTTAGTACTCAGCTGGCAGCACTATTTAAGGAGGTTATGGAACCCTTAGGACAGGGAGGCTTCCTGGAGGAAGTACATCACTGTGGGTGGGCTTTGAGGGTTTATAATCTCTTCCTACCGCTTTTCTTTTTCTCTCATTGTTTTTTCCTCTCTGTGCTTTCCTTCTGTTTGTGCAGATGACCTGTGATCTCTCCGCTTCCTGCTCCTGCTGCTGTGCTTCCCTGTGATATGGACTCTACCTCTCTGAACTGCAGACTGAAATTCCCCTCCATTCCTGCACATTGCTTTTGCTCAGGATATTTTATCACTGCAGCAGAAACATAACTAAGGCATGGCTCGAGCCTTGTGACCTAAGTTCACCTAATACACCTGCAATCCTGGCACTGCTGCAGCAAGATGGAAGGTGGACACAGGATGATCACCCAGAAATCCATGAGCAAGGGCGCCGGGAGTGCTAGTGTGGCTCGAACAAGAGAGACCTTGCCTAACCTAAGTGGAGGGAGAGAAACAACTCCTAACAGTTGCTCTCAGACCACGCACACTGTGACGTGTGTCCTCACACTCACCAACATCACACACTCACCAACAGTGATAGTATTTTCCAGTTTTTATTTATTTTTTTTATTTTTATTTATTTATTTATTTATTTTGGTTTTTCGAGACAGGGTTTCTCTGTATCTTTGGAGCCTGTCCTGGAACTAACTCTTGTAGACCAGGCTGGCCTCGAACTCATAGAGATCCGCCTGCCTCTGCCTCCTGAGTGCTGGGGTTAAAGGCGTGCACCACCACCGCCCGGCTCTTTTTCCAGTTTTTAAAGAACCACTTTAGTTTGTAAGGAAGAGAATGCGGCAGCACACAAACACAGGAAGAGAGGAAACCAAGAACAGGCTGGCACCCGGTTGTCCCCCGACTGCCGGGCTGCTTCCCCGCCCTCCGATGTCCCCTGTATCCTTACACAAGTCATCTAATTTTAATCTAAATGAACTAAGGTTAGTTTCTGTTTCTGCGACCCAATTAACCATGTGATACAGAAACATAATAGATACACCAAATAGAATTGTGAACACAGCGTCAGCAAATGGATAGTGCAGTCAATAGGAGAAATCCTCACAGGGCTCCGTACCTGTGGGTAGTCCCGAGAGAGAAGCAGGACAGAAATATCCCAAGGAGAAAGCTGAGTGATCTAAAGCAGAGACGAGGAATTGGTACTCAGCTGAGGAGTCTGGAGAATCAGGCAAACTCAAGGGAGAGAAAATTAAAAAATTCTTGGTAACTTTCTAAAGAAGCTGAGATATTTAAAAAAAAATAATAATAAACTGGAATAACTGCCAGTGACCACTCCAGAGAAGGTGCAGTCAGCAATGGAGCTGATGGAATGCATCCCAGAGGATGACAAAGCTACTCTGGTTCCATCCTGGAGCGGCCAAACCCTGGAGGGATTGTCTCTGGAAGGCACCTTGCTTGTCCTGTGTGTCCCCTGCTTACTGCTGTCATGTTCTTGCTGTATTTGGCCTGGTGTGATAACTGTGTGAAGGGATCCCACTACATCTAATATGATGTGATTGTTTCTTGGGAAAATCCCACTCCTCACTGTGCGATTTACTTGCATAACATAATGAAGATGATTTTTATAAGAGCAATGATGTTTGGTTGAATCTATGATTTAACTGGACTTTCTGAGTGATCCTCAAAGACACATGTGGTTAAGACAGTTAGTAAAGGTGATTAGGGAACTGGTGTACAATTCTGCCAATTGCTCCAATAAGACATTTTTTTTTAAAGGCAAAAATAGGCCAAAGGTCACCTTCCCACTTGCTACATACAAGAATTGCAAAGGAAGAAAAATAAGAACAAGGAAGTTCCATGCATTAAAGATCCATGAATTCTGCCTGTGGAAAGCAGGCTCATGATTAAAGAAAATAATTACGTTCTGCACCCAAGGTTAGGCCTGAGCTCCTTGGTCATGTAGCTCCAGAAGTGATCATAGGCCCCAGTATGCACCTTGCAAAAACAAAGTTGTGAATGGAAATTAAATGACCCTATTGTGTGTAAAGGAAAATAGATGGTGAAGTGACCACTTGCTTAAAGCTTCTCTAGAATAGAAAACAGAAATCTGCTATTCTGAACCCACAGCTGCAGGCCAGTCCAAAAGAAACTGGCTGAAATACACTTAGCTTGTTTAAAACCTTGTTAACCAATTATAAAAAGACTCATTGCTTAACTTGTGATCTTAATGTGATTTTTTTCTTAAGTAAATATTTTAATTTGTTTGTGGGAAATATGTAACTTGAGGTTGTGAGGTAATCTTTTCTTGTGTAGAAATCTTTGTCTTACGAGGTATAAAGGAGATAAGAAAAAATAAGAGATAGAATAAGGA
>JAQHUG010000071.1:3268654-3281556 GCA_028555095.1 Dicrostonyx torquatus | reverse complement strand
GTGTGGGTGTGGGTGCGTGCACGCACGCACACGTGTGTGTCTTTCTCTGTTGGGGGGAGGCAGGAGAAGGTCTATACCCGTGTGCATGAGTGCTCCATGTGTACATGAACACAATGCGAACAGAGACTGACGTCAGGTGTCTTCCTCAAGTCCTTTCCATGTTATTTTTTGAAGAAGATTCTCTCCCTGAACTTACAATTTACCAATTTAGTTAGACCACCTTCTGGTGAGCTCCAGGAATCCTCTTGACTCTACTTCCCCCATTGTGGTGAATACAAATGGCCCCCATAGGCTCATAGGGACAGGAGTGATTTTGAAGAACTAGGGCTGTGCCTCTGTTCAACTAGCTATGGTATTGGAGGGAGTGTGACTCTGGGGTGGGCTTTGAGGTTTCAGAAGCTCAAGCCAGGCCCAATGTTTTACTCTCTCTTCCTGCTGCCTGCCAATATGAATGTAGAACTCCCAGATCCATCTCAAGCACTGTGTTTGCCTGTGAACCACCATGCTTCCCACCATGATGATAATGACCTCTGAAAAATAAGCCAGCCCCAATTAAATTCTTTATAAGAGTTGCAGAGGTGATGATGTATCTTCACAGCAATAGAAACCCTAAGTACTAAGCAATAGTACTGGGACTAGAAGCATGTAACACCATGTCTGACTTTTGTATGCAGTCCCTAGAGATCTGACTTCATGTCCAAATGTCCATGTTTCCAGTGGTTAGGACCTGGTATTTCCAGGTTCTTAGAATCTTAGTTAAGAATGAAATAAAGGCAACATACAGACTGCAAAGTCAGAAACTTTAAAACAAACAATAGTACTGTCCTGAAAGGAACATCATCAGGACTGAGTGTGGGTCACCTGAGTGAGGGTACCCAAGGATCCTAAGTTTGGCTCTGGGTATCCTTTTATAAGGTTCAGTAAAAGGAAGTGTTTGATCACTGCCTCGATTGACAGACTAAGTTGTGCAACCAATCATTTCTTTCTCCTGTCCCTTCTCATAATGCATCTAATTTTAATCACACATATGCCTAATTATGAAGAGGAGTAAGATGATAAATAGGGAATTCTCTTCAGAAGTTCTCTTTGAGAACACAATTTGCCTTACTGCTCGTGTTCCCAGAAGTAGATTGACCTTGCTACTTTTCTACCTAAACATAAGTATAACATGATTAAGCAGAATCTAAGTCTGGTGGTCACTTGGGGAAGGAGAAACTTATTCCATTGTTCGAGTCAGCTGGGAGTCCTAGGCTGCTAACAGGTTGCCAGCTACATTGTTAAAGAGGAGTATATCCAAACTATGCAGGTAAGAGTGCCAGGTTGCCAGCTGTCTTGTTAGAAGAGGAGGATGTGCTCAACCCAAACCCGGTGGACTCTCCAGTTGCTAAACTGCTCCCCATGCTTGCCTTTCTCTTTTGCACAGCAAGCCGTTGGCCATTAAGCCAATCCCAACCCCTAACCCGCACACCCCGATTAACACAGGTTTTAACTGCCACAGGAAATCAATGCCCAAGATGGAATCAGTGGTAACATTACCTTGAACTACCCAGGCTTTGAGAAGAGAAGGAGGTGAAGAGGAAAATACTCAGCAGTGTGGTGAGCATCCAAAGCAATACAGCCAGCCCAGTCCGTGGAGGTAAGGGCTGAGGGCTGTGCTCCATCCATTAATCCTGGAAGAAAGTCTGGTGACATATGCTCCCTTAAAAATGGAAAATGGCAATTCATTTACAAAGTAATCATTTCTAATGCCTGCCCCAACTTTTTATGCCTCTCTGAACTTCCCGGCTATATTTACAGCGCACAACTTTCTTCCTGTGCATGAGCGTGTTCCCACTGCTTTTCATTTGCATTGCAGAATATCACTGTAGCCCTACCAGTCCTTATAAATTAAGTTTATTTTGAGATGAGAGGAATGGAACAGAAGTCATCCCTGCTGTGACTTAATGTTCTAAGAGTTTATCTCTTTGTTTTCCTTGGGAAATTATATTGACAGGGCAAGCAGGGAGTGGGGGAAGATAAAAGCCCTCCCCTATAGCCTACGCTTGCTCCCTTTACCATCTCTAAGAAGCGATGTATCCAAATAATCTGCCTCCAGATGTACTCAGATCAAACGGGGACACAGGGTAATTGAGATATAAGACTTCCATCTGTTGTGTCAATTGAAGAGCAGAAATGGGAAGACAGAAAAAGACGGAACTACTCCTCTCTGGCCAGTGAGCTCTGTATGTGGATGGATAAGGCAAGTGCTCAGGGGTTGGGAGGAGCCAGTCCTGGTGGAGCTGAAGGCTATGACTCCAGCTCAGCCTGGCAAGTTGCCTGCATGCTCCGAAGCACACAGTGATGGCTCATTTCCCTATTCCACTGACATCTGTTTCCTTGCGGCTCATTCTCGCTGGCTACTACACTGTCACCTTCCCTCTTCACTGGCTGTCACATATGCACTAACCTCTTCTTTACTCTTCCCTTCTTATTGACTGAAATCTCACCAAGGCTTTATAAAGTAAGAAGAGATGAACATCTCATTGTCCTAAAGTATCCTTAAGTCCCATCCTATCACATATCCACTTCTCCACGAGTACATGCTGTCTTTCGAGTTACGCTGGAAGGTTTTCTCTTTATCTCTGTGTGTGTGTGTGTGTGTGTGTGTGTGTGTGTGTCCAGTTGTGCATATTCAGGTATGAATATCAAGCACACACATATGGAGCTGCACATAAAGTGCAGGTGTGCACTTGTGCATGTGGGAGCCTGGAGTCCACCTCCAGTGAGGTTCCTCGGGCACTGTTCACTTTGGTTTTTGAGTCAGGGACCTATCTCCCTGGGACTTGGTGGTTGATAATTCAGCTGGACTGACTAGCTAGCAAATCCAAAGGATTCACCGGTCTCTTCCTGCCTAGTGCTACAATTACAGGTGTGTGCCACAATCCTAGCATTATGCAGCTTCTGGGAATTGAATTCAGGTCTTCTTGCCTCTGAAGGCATAAAGTTTGCCAGCTCTGCCACCTCTACATGGGAAGGCTTTCAATACCAGAAAGTTTGTCTTTTATTTCTGACATTCTGCACATTGGCTGCTAGCAAAGAGGCCTGCATATTAGCTGGAAGCACAATAAACTCAAAAGTAGAAACAATAGGTCAACTTTATTTCATTTGAAAAGATAAAGAAGGGTGATCACTATGTGGGAGAGTGAATATGGTAATGAACTTGCAGTGACCATCACTGCACAGTTGATGAATATACACAACTCTTATTCACCACTTATACTTCAATAGGCTAGAGGAAATTGGAAGTATAACGATGCACTCAGAAGGCAGAATTTTATTGCAATAAAACCATGCTGACCTTCAGTTAGTAGTAGACCACGTGATCAGCATGCACGAAGTCCTGAACTCCATCCCAGCACCATGTAAAACAAGCACAGTGATGTGTGCCTGCAATCTCAGCACTGAGGTAGAGGCAGGGGTCAAAAGTTCAAGGTCATCTTTGGCTATAGTGTGAATCTGAAGATAGCCCAGACTGCATGAAAGAAAAAAGGGAAGGGAGGAAGGAGAAAGCAAGCAAGCTTGTGATGGTTAATATGGACTAACTTTAATCATCAGCCTGACAAGATCTGGAGTCACCCATTAGCCAAGTTTCTTGGCACTTCTGTGAGGGATTACCTAGGTTAGACTAGCCTCTGCATAAATCTATATGGGATTGTCGTGACTAGACTTATTGAAATGAGAAGTCTCACCCTGAAGGCAAGAGGAGCCTTTGCTTTTTGGCAGCCTGCCTTCTTGTGTTCTGCTGGGAGTTCATACATTCTGCTGCCGCTGCCACTACTCTCATCAGAGCCCAGATCCTTTAGCTTCCAGAACTATAAAGAAATGGGCTTCCTTTGTTTAAGTCCCCTAGTCTAGGGTGGCTTTATAATGGCAGTCCAAACTAAACAGGCAAATGATAAAACTGAACACAGAAACTTCCTCAAGATCATACAGCCAACAAGGAACACAGCTTTTCTCATGGGAAATCACATGTCTTTGAATCATTGTACAAAAAAGGAAAATATATTGATCTGTCAGATCATGAGGCATACATATGACATAGAAACCTTGAGCACTAAATAAATAAATAAATCTAGCACTTTTAATTGAATGGATATATTAATGAATGAATGAATGAATGCCTCTAGCTTATAGCTAACTAGTTCTCTTGGAAGAAGTAAACACATAAAAGCTAGTACTTGTTCAATATTTCGGGCTTCACCTTAGCAAATGTATTTGTCACCCAAGCCATGCACAGCTGGAGAAGTGGGCCTTGCAGACACTAAAAGGAGGGAGGGAGCCAATTCACTAGTGATAGAGGAACAGAACCAGTGATTCATCAGGACACAAAGTGACAATGAAGAGACCCATCCCACTGCACAATCAATGCTCCATTCCATGCTGGTCCATCTGGGTCCCTGTCTTCTCTGTCATCAAATATTGAGACTCCTTCCAGTTCAGAGTCTTAGTTATCTAAGGACCAAGGACAGCTTCTGTACGTACCAAGATCAACATAGATGCTAGGTATATGGAATGCTAGAAATTACTGTAGAAAGCTTTACAGTCAACCATGGTTGTGTCTTACAGGAGCCCAGTGAAAACATTTCTCAAAGAGATAAGTATAGATACCAGAGTGGAGCCCTAACAGCCCTGGTATGCTTTCACTTGGACCAACATCAGATTTTCAGCCTGTAGGCAAATAAATAAATAAATAAATAAATAAATAAATAAAATAACTTGCTTTTACCCATGCTCTCCACTTTCCACAGAGGAGAGAGTGGTTATTGTTGTTGTTGTTTTTAATGCATCATCCTAGTCAGACAGTAATGGTGTACACCTTGAGGCAGTGGCAGGCAGATCTCTATGAGTTCATGGCCAGCCTGGTTTACAGAGCTAGTTCCAGGACCACCAGAACTACACAAAGAAACCCTCTCTTGAAGGAAAAAAAAATCATCTCAGTTATCACCAATCTTGAGTTCAAGAAGAAGTTTTATTAGACTACCCAAGTTCTGAAGTTGAGACATTAGAGAGGAGATACGGTGTATCAAAGATCACACAGTCACCCAGTGGAGAAGGCAGGACCTGAGTAATGAAGCCTGCTTCCCAGTTTCCAGCAAAGCATCTCTGCACTGTGTAGAGACGCATGTCTCAGACCAGGAATATATTCCTGTTTCTCAGATTCCACAGGCTTTGGTCCACAAGCACCCTAGCTCAGGCTGCAAGCCTGCTCAAGAAAGACTTGAGTGTGTCAGTTTGAACAGAGCCTTGCTGATTTAATTACCCATTGCCCTGCTTGCTTCCTAGTTCCATTTATTTGGAATATTGTCTTCCACCCTTCTCCTGGTGTCGAGGACCATATAGAAGTAGATAGCAGGTGATAAATAGTGCTGAGATGTCAACCCACTAGAGGAATGATTCTCTGATGGAGGAGAATCCTGCCCAGGCATGGCCTACGGTACCACCAACTCTGAAAACTGTTGCTCCTGTCCATAGTTTAACACATGCAAAAGCAGCTTTGATGTCTCACCAATGCCTGCGCTGTAGTGTGTAATCTCATATGAGATGTATATGTAATCTCATGATTGTATCTCTATCTTGTGGACACAAATATCCATGGATGGTCAGGAAGATGACTTCTCACTAATCTGTATAATTTTCATAAATAGAAAATCTACTAGGATTTACTTCATAACTGGATCTATTGTCTCACAAGGACTGTAACAAACTTAAAAGCCTTCTTTTTTCCTTTTATTCAGACTAATAACAGAAAACAGCAATTTCTTCTCAGACTAAGACAAACTACACACAATTAGCTAATTTTTACCTCAGAGCAAGTTAAAACTAGACTAAAGGATTTTGTATATGGATCCTAAGCTCTCAAAATAAAAACTTTACAATTATGCACAAGGTCAGAGTTGCAGGTGTCTAACCAGGGTTATCAACATAAAGAAACCTAAGAAGACCTTGTCAATTCTTTGCTTGCCAAGTCTGATAAAAAAACAAAAACAACAACAACAACAACAACAACAAAAACCAACTATGTCTTGCAGCTTGTCTCATGGGGCACTGTGTCTCCCTGGCTTCTGGTCATAGTTTTACACCAGAAACTATGAAACTTTGTGATGCTATGGTGAATGGCTCTGCCCTTATCACTTACCCTAGGAATGTGCTCTGACCAATGAGATGTGACCCTTGCAACTTTGTTATTCCCTTAAACCTCCTTAAAAGGTGATTTTTAAAGTCATTTGAAAAAAAAAAAACAAGGAAGAATATTCTAAATACATGGAACAGGAATTAGAAAATGGAATTAGAAAAGGATTTAAAACTACAGAATTGGAACTAAAAAATTAGAGCTAAGAAATTATAGACGATTAGGGAAAGAGAATTAGAGTTAAAGAAAAATAAAAGGAAATGACCCTCAGATTGCACACGTGAGTCTTTATCTCAAAGACAGAAAAAGATAAGTTCAGTTTTGCTTCCTTGTGGACTTCTTCCTCAAACCCGGCTCTAACCTTGAGAATAGGCACTTCAAGGTTACTCATATCCTGAGCTTACAACTATTTTTTTTAGGGTGAAGTACATTTCTTGGAGGCAATAAAAGATGGATTTTTTTTTAAACCAATGTGTTACTCTATGTCGTTTGGTTGAAGAATTGAGACCATTAATATTCAGAGTCATTTTATAGCTAGGGGCAGGGCACATGAGTTAAGGGTTTCTCAGTACAAACCCTAGAAACATTTTTCCAATACTGTAGCCACTGACAAGGTTTCCATAGTTCTATAACCCCTCACCCAAGTTGTTGTGAGCAATCATAGTGAAATTCATCTTGTCATTACAAAATGACATAAAAGGGGCTGGAGAGATGGCTCAGAGGTTAAGAGCACTGCCTGCTCTTCCAAAAGTCCTGAGTTCAATTCCCAGCAACCACATGGTGGCTCACAACCATCTGTAATGGGGTCTGGTGCCCTCTTCTGGCCTACAGGCATATACACAGACAGAGTATTGTATACATAATAAATAAATAATAATTTTAAAAATGACATAAAAGTAGAAAAAGTTAGGAAGAGTCTCTGTGTGTGCAGGCAAGGTGCATGCCACCACATGCATTCATGGAGGACAGAGAACAACTTGTGGGAGTTGGTTCTCTCTTTCCACCATGTCACTCAGCTTGTTGGGTTTGGGTGCCAATATCTTTACTCAGTGAGCTATCTCGCTGGCCCTGATTCACATTTTAGATACTGTCTTTCTCACTGGAAAACTTGAGGGGTGAGACACCCACTTAAAAGGTCACGTGTGACTTTTCTGCATGCATGAAGGTTTGACAGGCACAATTGTCTTTCATGCACTCCTTATGCTGCCCTGAAGCATCATGAAAGAGTTCAGTGGAGTCAACTCATGTGCCTGGTTCCACTCAGCATGGAGCAGAAAGGTGATCGTTTCCATCAGAGGAGGTGCCTGCAAAGAACCAATGTCATGGTTTATCACCTTGTAAGTGAACAGGTGGAAGAGAGAACTGGATATTGCCACCTCCTCCTACTCCAGCCCTGATCACCAGATTTCATACCAAATGAGGTCTAAATCAGGCACTGTATTGACTTCTCCTATCATCTCTCCAGGAAACTATTATAGCCATGACATACAAGGTGTTTAAAGAAACACCTTCTGGGTCTAGCCTAGGTATCCAACAGCACAGCACTGCATGGAGAAAATATGGTGTCTACACACAGTGGAATCGTCTTCCACCATAAAGAAAAATATTGAGCCATTTGTAGGAAAATGAATGAAACTGAAGATCATCTTATTAAATGAACTAATCTGGCTTCAGAGAGACAATGTTTTCTTTTATGTGTGTTTCCTAACATAAAATCATGTGTTTGTCTAGGAAATGAAAAGTAGAAGTGGGATCATAGAGGAAAAAAAGTGGTATTAGTAAAGGGAGAAGCAAGAAAAAGAAATAAGAAAGGGTGGTGTAGGAGGTTTGCTTAATAAATAATATATATATATGAAAAGAAAAAACTAAAAGATGTGGTTTCTAAAATTTCTGTGAAACAACTGAGCATTTTCTTTTTTAAAATTTATTTACAATTTTTTATTTATCTGAGTATGCATCTGCATATATATATTTGTTTATACATGTGTGTGTGTGTGTGTGTGTGCAGAAAAACACATGAAGACTAGCAGAGGGTGTCAGATCCTCCACAGCTGGATGTGAGCTGCCTGATGTGGGTGCTGGGATCTGAACCAGGTCCTCATGATGAACCAGCAAGCACCTTAAACACTGAGCCCTCTCTTCAGGCCCAAGCTGAGCATTCTCACACGTTTTCCTTGCCCAAAGAGTACACCAAATGTGTCTGTGGAGTGATCCCATGTCACCATGGGTCTCACGGTATCCTAAATTCATGTCCATCCAGAGCCTCCAGATGAGACTGTCTTCAGAAACAGGGCCTTTGCAGGTGTAAAGAGTATGGTGAGCCCAGACTTCACCCAAATGACCATTAAGAGAGTGAAAGATGAGGGATGAAGACAGACAGACAGATAGCGGAGAAGGCAACAGGACAGGGTAGGCCTGGAATGATGCTGGTGCCATGAGAGACCCAGAGCTGCCAAACACCAGAAGGCAGAAAGAATCAGGTTTCTGTTCTGCCTAGATCCTTCAAAGGGATATGACCATACCAACACCTCAACATTGGACTTCTGACCTCCAGAATCAGGTGAAAAACACAGTCCTGGGTTGTCATTTCTTTATTAAGATTTATTTACTTATTTATTTGTTGGGGTCTAAATAGTCCATGGTTCCTTTCTCAGGCACAATACTGACTCAGATATGATTACAAGGCTACTAAAGCTGCAGGCACGAAACGAAACAATGAATTCCTCTCTGGAAGAATATCCTCTAGTGCAGACAAGACCAGGAGAGGGCAGTGTGGAAGAAGGAACTCAGACAAAGAGCTCAAAAAGATTGTTTGTTCAAGTCTTTCTAGCTAAAGGCTACATAAACAATAGTGATGAAAAATAAAATTTGTTCTTTCCTGAAGCGCACACAGAGTCCTGTCTCCGTCCACCACTCTTCTCCTTTCAACGTCTCTGTGTTGTCTGTGGCTGCACCAGCCATGGCAGTTATTCACATGTGTGTAGGAGGTGAGTATGAATTTATGTACATGTGTGTGGTTGTGCAAATCTGGAGGCCGGAAGAGGGTGTCACGTGTCCTCCTCCATCACTCTTTACCTACTCATTTGACATAAGGGTCTGTCCATGAACCTAGGGCTCACATTTTCTCAGGTAGAGTAGGAACCCACAAGTCCTAGTGGTCATCTGTCTCCACCACCAAGAAAGGGGCAGTTATAGGCAAGTGTAAGACAGCTGGCTGGTTATGTGGGTAATGGGCTCTGGGCACTGGTCCTCATGATTGCATAGCCAACACTCCGCACCACTGAGCCATCTCTTAGGCTTCTGTCATTTTAAGTCACCAAGCTTTAGTACTTTGCTAAGAGCCCTAGGAAAATAAAACAATATCTAGTGACCAGTGTTGCCAACTGTGGGCTTGTTACTTGGTCTTGCTTAGAGCTCTCTACACTGACTCATTTTAACCTGAAAGCACCCTTGGCAGGGAGGAACTGCTATTCTCATTTTACATATGGAGAATCAGCATTAGAAGAGCTATTAAGTCATGTGCCCACATTTGTCCTTCAGCTGGGAGATGCTCAAATAGGCTCTAACTGGAGTAGTCCAGTTTCCAAGGCCCAACTCTCAGTCACCAACCAGGAGCTCTAAGAGTTGAAAAGCCAAACTGAGATGAACATATGATCTGTAAGAGACGGTAGGCACCAGGGGGTCAGCCATGAGTCCTAGCAAAATGGAACCATTTGTGGCAATGGATGGAAAGGAAGGACTTTCTGCTGTGTGGAAGGAGACAGGAAGACAAGCAGCACACATGCTCACATCCATGCAGAGGTTAACGTTTATCTCACAGAGCTGAAGAGCAGATATCAGAACCTATGATGGTGCGGTGAGTGGAGAGATGGGGAGAAGACAGGTTGCAGAAATGAAGGAAGGAGAAGAAATAACTTCCAGTGTTCAGTAGCACAGTTAGAATACTGGTTTTTAGCAATTAGTTAAATGTATCAAAGAGCTGACAGAAAAAAATCTGAATATCCCTAACACTTTGATATATTGATATATGGCTGATATATGCTCCTTATCATGATCTGATTATCACACATTGCATACATGTATTGAAACGTCACTCTTAATTACACAAAAATGTACAATCACTATAGTCCTACTAACTTACATAGCAATAGGACTAAGTAGCTCAGCCTGTAACCTGCTTGTCACACAAGCATGATGAGCTGATATAATCCACAGAATCCACATGGAAAACTGGGTATGGAGGCACACACTTGCAATCTCAGCACTAAAGGTGCAGACATTGAGATCACTGCGGATCAATGGCCAGCCAGACTATTGAAACAGCAAGTTCCTGACCAGTAAGAGAGCCTGTCTCAAAATTCAAGATAAACTCTTAGTTATGTTTCTACAGCCTCCAAGCACAGGTTTGTAATACATACACATAACACACAAAAATTATATTTATAAAAGTAAATTAAGTGTCTGGGACATGACTCTCAGTCCATAAAGTGTTTGCCATGCAAGTAAAAGGACCTGAGTTCAAATTCCAGCACCCACATAAAAGTCAAACACAATGGCATAGCTGGAAGAAATGAGACAGGTGGCTCTCGGGAGCTCACTGGCCAACAAGCCAGTCTAGCCACAATGGAAAGATCTAGGTATGATGAGATGCCCTGTCTCAAAATGGTAAAGAACAATGGAGGAAGACACCAGAGGTTGACTTACAACTTCGGTATGTACACACACCAAAATAACAACAACAACAACAACAACAATAATAATAATAAATCGAATTGGTTGTAAACATGCAGCACCTCATTTTCCTACCAGTGGAGCAGAAATGGATCTGGAGAATCAAACTTACAGGAAGAAGCAGAAATATTAAGAAGCCTAGCCATACAATAATAAGAAATGATGCTGTTTGGATTCTGAGAGTTACGAATGCTCTCAATTAAAATTTTAAGGGCCAACGTACAGTGAATAACAGTGAAGAACACTGGGGACCTGGAGCCACAGCCCTGGGATGCCAGCAGACCCAGAGCTTCAGAGAGCACTCAGAGCACAGATGGGAGGTTTCTCTCCACTCCCAGACTGTCGAGAGAGTGGACTTGCAGCAGCAGTAGTGGTGAGGGCATTAAAGAACGAGTGGACCTGCTGGCTTCACCTGCGTGGCTCTTTGAATGCATTTCCCTTTTAGTGTGTTATGGCATTTGCTGAAAACCTTCTAAAATTACTATACTGAAGTACAAATCATGTTGGTTGAAAAAAAAAAAAAAGGTGCTCTTACTGTCCGGAGTCTTTCAAATACTCACAGTCAGAGAGGCCCCTGCTGCTGCATCGCAAACTAGAAAGAGCCAGAATGCAGCAGGGCAGCAGGCAGTTCTCCCTGTAAACACAGCGCCTGGGACTGTAAAATGATGTGTGAGGTGTGAAAGTATAGGTGGCACCTGAGGGACCGCAGCAGAGTTGTCCTCTGGCCTCGACACACACATACACATGTGCATGGGCACATGCACACATGTACACACACAATACACACACACGAACAAACATACACACACATACAAGTACAACATGATTTGTGGCATGAGCGTCTCCTTCTGGAACCATTCTTCCCAACGAGTCCCCTGCAACTGCCCTGGCTCATTTTGTGCACAACCCACTGGTTATAACTGGGGTTGCTTGCATGAGCATGAATGGGAAGCTATCGACTGGAGAAGGGGCAACACGTCAGTGCCTCACCACTGAAGACAAGAAAACCCTTCCCCTACTCATCCTGAACTGTCAGTAACCCCTCAGGGAAGGGTTGGGACTCACAAGCCATGACAAAATAGAGACCCGCTCAATACTATCTGGATTTATGCAGATAAGGAGAGCTGCAGGGAGTTCCTGAGTTCAGCAGCCATGTTGTGTGCAGGGGTGTCTTTTTGCGGCACACTTCCCTATGCCCCTTCTTCGGCGATATCCTGAGCTTGGGGCATTTGATATAAATGTCTCATTAAGGGGCCAATTACTCCACTCCACTTGGACCAGTTAGGGGTGTCTGTGTTGACTGCATCTCACTGCACTAAGGAAAGTCATCTGACAAAGACTTAGCGCTGCACTCTATCTAGACTGAGACTCACAGAGGGTTTCTCTGTGCATCCCTGGCTATCCTGGAACTGGCTCTGTAGACCAGGCTGGCCTCACACCACTGCCGAGATGTCTCTAACTCTTACTCTAAAATATATCATAACAATTTTGGAACTTATCGTAAAAGATCGCTGGCCAGCAGCCAGGAACAGCTAGCTGTCTTTCTCTGATAGCCTGCAATGACACCCACAGAAACTTCCCTTCTTTCATGGTCAACACATGAAAAGTTTTTCCCAAAATGAGGTGAATCCTGGTGTTCCAGTCCTACAGTAAGATATTACTCAACAAGAAAAAAAATAAGGCTAGGCCCGACCTTCGCTGGAGCCAGCAGGAACAGAAGGTTTGCCAGTCCACATCGGATCTCTGCTCCATCGCCAAGCGACATCCATCATGACCAGAACTGGGGCCGCAACTCCACCATAAGAAGTGACCATCTGAGCCTAGCATCAACTGGCTCTGGAGGACTGATCACCAGAGACACACCTTGTTGGAGGAAAACAAGGGTAGACAACAAGGTAAGAACACACCAAACAACATAAAGAATAACACAGCACCACCAAAATACAGTGGCTTTACAGCAGCAAGACTTGAACACCACAACAAAGATGAAGCAGAAGAAGAT
>JAQHUG010000071.1:3231359-3251697 GCA_028555095.1 Dicrostonyx torquatus | reverse complement strand
TAGCCCCTAATGTTACCCCTGAGGCTCATGCATTAAGTAACTGTTGCCCATTTTCCACCTAGCTCACCCTAAGAAACTGTGACGCTCTCCCCCACACACGCACTTCAGCACTTCACATCGCTGTCTCTCCAGGGATGAGAGTTGTCATACATCGTTTATCAGCTCATGTATCAATTTATCACTCATCAAGACCTAGCACTGTACTTTAAGAGCAATGCTGTCAAATTTCATTTCCTTCCCTTCATTCCACCTGCAATGAACGCTCTCTACTTTCCTCCAAATCTGACTCTTTTCATTGTCTTCTCACTAAATTCCTCAAATTGCCTTCCCCTGGTCCTGTCTCTGGTGGACCTTTCTGCACACTCACTTCTTTCCTTGTGACTCCTGGGTTCTAAACTTTAGCATCTGTGTACCGTGCTCCCAGCTAGAAGGCAGGAGGACCATGTACCATTAAAAAGTCTTATCTCAGGGGATGAGAGATGGCTCAGTGGTTAAGAGCATTGCCTGCTCTTCCAAAGGTCCCGAGTTCAATTCCCGGCAACCACAGAATGGCTCACAACCATCTGTAATGAGATCTGGTGCCCTCTTCTGGCCTGCAGACATATACACAGACAGAATATTGTATCCATAATCAATAAATACAGACACGATATTTTATACATAATAAATAAATATTTTTTTAAAAAAGTCTTATCTCAGACTGAAGAGACGACCCAATGGCTAAGAGCATTGCTCTCCTTGCAGAGCATCGGAGTTTAGTTCCTAGCTCATGTTGGAAGGCTTCCAACTGCCTATAACTCCAGTTCCGAGAGATCTGAAACCCTCTCTGGCTTCTTTGGGCATCCAAAGACATGTGGCATTCTCTCCAGTATGAGCGCATACACATGGGTACACGCATTCACACACGCACTCAAATAATTAAGATAAATATAGTTAAGAAACTATATCTTTAATGAAAGTAAATGTGATAAAAGAGTGGCCATTTGAAGGTGCTTGTACATGTCTTGAGGGATAATCTTTATCCTCTGAACCATGGGAGAGCTAGCTGGAATGCATCTCCACCTGGTCTACACCGAATGGCCATTACTGCTACTGTTAGAAGAAACCTTCAGATCAGCAGAGGGCTGCCATTTGAGGCAGTTCACTGCCCCCGTGTCTCAAAAACAAGAGGCGCATGGTGCTGTGAATGAGTAGCTGTCCTCTCAGGAAAGAAGACACCTGCACCTCACGCCATTTTTTGACATTATGCTATTAAAACATTGGACTCTGAGAAGCTGGAATTTCCCTCAGGAATCTCATGCTGGGAGAAGGGAAGGAGGGATGGGGTCCTGCTGCCAGCAAGATGAAAAGTCTCTCCCAGGAAGGGGTTTCACACAGTTCTGTCTGTTTATCAGACCACCTGGCAGGAGAAACTGGAGCTGAGACTTCCAGGGTGAGCAATCCCACAGCTGGACCAGAACGGCTTAGGCGGGCGTGCTCCTTGCCCTTAGTCTAAACTTTAGTTTCATTTCAGCATCTTGAAGGTAGACTTGGGGCTGGATGAGTCACTGGGCCCCTTTGTTCCTCTTCCCCATGTGACCACAGTGAGTAAGGCTATGTCTGCTTTTCACTATGACTTGTTCCTTCAGCTGACTTCTCTTTTAAATTTTTATTGCTTTATAAATAATACCATTCAAAATTTCCACTTCCTCCCCTCCTCTCATTTTTCTCCCTCTCCCCCACTCACCATCTCCCCTCCAGTCCTAAGAGAGGGCAGGATACCCGGCCCTGTGGGAAGTCCAGCGCCCTCCCCTCTCCATCCAGGCCTAGGAAGGTGTGCATCCAAACAGACTACGATCCCAAAAAGCTGGTACATGCAGTAGAATCAAATCCCAGTGCCATTATTATTGGCTTCTCAGTCAGCCCCCATTGTCAGCCACATTCAGAGAATCCGGTTTGATCACATGCTTGTTCAGGTCCAGTTCAGCTGGCTTTGGTGAGCTCCCATTACATCAGGCACACTGTCTCAGTGGGTGGATGAACCCCTTGCAGTCCTGACTTCCTTGCTCATCTTCTCCCTCCTTTTGCTCTTCAACTGGACCTTGGGAACTCAGTCCAGTGCTCTGATGTTGGTCTCTGTCTCTATCTACATCCATGGCCGTACGAAGGTTCTATGGTGATATTCAATATATTCATCAGTGTGACTATGGGACAAGGCCATTCAACTGACTTCTTGAGGACACATGGATGAGTCTCGCTGGTGAGGAAGGCCAGAACTCATTCTCTGACCCTAACAACTCGAGTAACAGGTGGAGGTGCAGAGGGAAACATCGTGCCAGCCAGGAAGCAGAACCAAGGGATGGTATTCGTGAGGGTCTTTCTTACGGTTTTCTAAGGTAAAGGTGGGCAAGTTAGGGTGCGCACTCAGCAGGGTCAAAGGTGGATCCTTCAAATAGTTGCAGAGTCCCTAGGATGGAGCCGTGTCAGGGGAGTGGGGCGAGGGGACAAGGCTGACCTGTGAAAGCAGCCAGTTGGCACAGGAAGCCTGAAAACTCTTCCCTACTGGAGCTAAGTGGACCAACACAGAGCATGTACCAGAAAAGGTCAGCAAGATTTCCTAGACTACGTGGGTGCTAGGTTAATGACCCAGGAAGGAATCAGGACTCAGATGCACCAGGCTTTTGGATCTCGGGCCTGCCTTAACAAGCTCTCTGTCCTGCTTCTAGTCTCAAAAGTACTTTTACTTTTCTCTTCCTGATAAACTGTCTCAGTTTCCACCAGGAGCTGGGTATCCTCGGCCCAAGTCTTTGTTCCAAGGCATGAGGACTGAAAAATGTCCGTAGATGCCCCTCTGGACTCTCAGATCAATGCCTGTGATAGACAGGATATTCCACTGTCTGATTCCTTACGCTGGGGTGACTAGAAAGTTGGCTGCCTAGAGTCTAAGGGTCTGATTCCAGAGAAGGCTGGGCACCGTGGTGCCTGTATTAATAGGCCTGGGTAAGACTCCCAGAACATTGCTCACCAACCCTGGGAGGGCAGCTTCTCTCTAGTCAGTGAAACCCCCGGCATGTTAAAGCATCATGAAAGACAGGAAACAGTTAAAACCCACCCCACCAGGCGAAACAGGACATGGAGTGCGGTATGGCTGTGGGAAGGGCCAAGGAGACAGAGGGAAGAAAGACAATAGTGTGCTAATTGCATTGTGAGAGCCTCTATTATTACAGGCTTGGTAAAAAAGAGTCTTCTGGCATAGATTAAAAATACCCGCGAAATTTCTGAGAAGTAAGCTACTAACACATTTGCCTTAGATTTCTTTTTATATGAGGTGATAAATATACATTTTCCCCCATGGAGAATATTTATGAAAAGTTTTCTGGGAAATGTCTTTTTGCTAAATATAAGATCTCTAGGGACAGCTCAGGAACGCTGCCTCCTGAACACACTGTCAACTGTGACCTGCCCGTGTGAATTACCATATTTTCCACCACAACTCACTTCCTCTAATGATATATATTTTCTACTAATGGTTCAAAGGGGATGGGAACTGGCAGTTTTAATGGTGTGTGATCTATGTTTTGTCTCACTGTTAAACGGGAAGGTTTTGCTTTGAGTAAGCAGCAGGTCCACACTGGCTTTCACTGAGGCAGGAACTTCAGAGTGGCCCTTGGCAGAGGGGAACTGTGTTAGTGACACAGAGTGCAACTCCTGTTACTACACAGGACAATAGAGATCTCTGCATAGCCAGACTTGGATGGTTTAGTAACATCTGGACCATTAATTGTATCTCCTTTTCCTTCCCACTTCAGTTACGTTACCTCTGATCCCCCTCCCTTTTCCTAGATGAGGCTCCTAGCCCCCTCCATGCTTACTGGAACTGACTGTAAATTCAAATTATCCCAAAGCAGGATCATCCAGCAAAAGTGTGCCAGCAACCAGTATATGCATGCCTTATGGAGACCAACAGTTTTAAACAGGATGCCCTGAACCAGTGGGTAACCTGGGATGAGCTGCTCAGTGGGGAAGGTGGTTGAAGCAACCCTGATGCATTGGGTTCAGATGCGTAAGCCTATGGTGAAGCTATAAGTTAGAAGGCCAGAGCCAATGCCTAAGGCCGACCTCCATGGATGAATTGTGGTATACACACCCTCACACACCAGAGACAGGAGGATCCCTGGGCCTTGCTAGCCAGTCAGTCTAGCCAATCAGCAAACTCCAGGTTCAGTTTAAGACCCTGTCTCAAAAATTAAGGTGGAGAGAAACACATGAGATGCCTTGTAGGGTGCTTGTCATGCAAACCTTGAAGACCCGAATCCATGGCTCTGAGCCCACATGAAGTTGGAATGAGAGAACTTACTCCTGAAGTTGTCTCTGGCCTTCACACTTGTGCTTCACATGCTTGCACTCACACACACACACACACACACACACACAATGCTCAACTATTTAAAAATTTTAAGAAGTGGACAGTTACTGAGAAAGACATCTAAGTTGGCCTCTGGCCTTCACAGGCATGCTCACACACGTACACAAACATGCCAGCTGACTATCAATTAATCACATCTAAACCATGATCACATTATCATCTAGACTAGTGCTTGACTAAGCAGTTCATTACCATAGTCTAACCCAGTTAACACATAAAATTCATCCCTCACTGCCCTTTCTCCATAGTGAGTCACTAACAAAAACACAATAATTTTATTTCTTTCTCTTTTACGTCTTCCCGATATCTAGCATATGATAGGGACAAAGTAAAAGCTTGGTAAGTGTCTAGACTGCCATCACTCTGAATCTACGAACGAGTGTCCCATGTGGTTTGAGGGAATGCTTCCATTTTTGGAGCTCACCCCGCTGCCTTACTGTTTCCTGTTAAACTCACTGCCAAGCCAACCTAACGTACCAACCTAGAAACGCTTCTAGAAAGTATTTTTATAGCTGTAGTCACACAGGGTTTTTTTTGTTGTTTTTGTTTTTGTTTTTGTTTTTGTTTTTTTGGTTTTTCGAGACAGTGTTTCTCTGTAGCTTTGGAGCCTGTCCTGAAACTAGCTCTTGTAGACCAGGCTGGTCTCGAACTCACAGAGATCCACTTGCCTCTCCCTCCCGAGTGCTGGGATTAAAGGCGTGTGCCACCACCGCCCAGCTTGTCACACAGATTTAACCTGACTCCAAAACAAAACTACTCGTTACAGTATGGTTTGTGAGAGTCAATAGCAGAAGCAAATGCCTGTCCACACAGCATTGGACTAAATGAAATCTAGAAGGATGAGAAAGTGTGTCCTGTACTGACGTGAAGAGATCAACAAGGTGGATATTCCACCATGCAAGAGCAGCAAGGAACGTAACAGCCAAGACAGTTGTGTAAGAGAGAGAAAGGACAGGATATGTAATGGAAATCTATATATCCTTATGCATAGATATATTTATGCATGACCCGTATCTTTAAAGATGCATAAATCATCCTATTGGAAAGAGGCACAGCAGAGTTGGAACAGGAGTAAGAATGGATTTCTCACTCCATAGCCACTTGTGTCTTTGTAATTTTGAACCATGTTAGTACATTATTTGATAACTAGCTCTCAGTGTCAACTCACCACAATGTAGGCTCGCCTGGACACAGCCTCGATTGTCTGAATCGATTAACCTGTGGGCTAGTCTGTGGGGGATTGTTTTGAGGATTCGTTGATGTACAAAGACCCAGTGCACTGTGGGTGGCGCCATTTCTTGTGCTGAGCTCCAAACTGCGCTAGAGTATTGAAAGCTATCCGAGAGCAAATGAGTAGACACCATGGGCACATTCGTTTCTCTCTGCTATGGACTGGGAATATGATTACCTGCTTTGACTTCCTGCTTCAATTTCCCCTCAGTAATGGGCTGTAACCTCAAATTGTATGTCCAATAAAACTGTCATCCCTTAAGATGTTTTTAGCTCAGGGTACTTTATCACAGGGGCAGAAATGAAACCAGAATTACAGATAGAAAAAGACATTTAAAGGGCTGGTGGTGTACCTCAGTAGAGTGTTTGGCTAGGTATCAGTTACTCTTCTTGTGGCTATAACAAAATAACTGAACCAAGCAAGTAAGGGAGGAAGGGTTTACTTTGGCCCACAGTTCAAAAGAAGTTCAAGATGGCGGGAAAGGTGTAGTCGCTGGAACACGAAGCTACTGGCTACTAAAGTCAGGGCCACAGTTTTCAGCTTCCTTCTTCCTTGTTATGCAGTTTAGAGCCCCAACACAAAAAATTGATGCCATCCATAGTTAGAGCTAAACCATCCCATCTCAAGTAACCTAACCTTGATAATCTCACACAGGCATGACTAGAGACTTGTCTCTTAGGTGACAACAGAGGCTATCAAGCTGTCAATCTATATTAATGGTCACATTTACCTAGCACAAATTTCTGGGTTTGATCCCCTGCACTGCATAAACTAGGCGCCATGGTGCATGTCTCCAATCCCTGCCCTTGGGAGATAGAGACAGAGAGATCATAAATTCAAAGTCCTTCTCTGCAGTGTAGTTATTTTGAAGTCAGCCAAGGGTGTATGAGACCCTGTCTCAAAAAGAAAGGAAGAAGGGAAGTGAGTTTGTTGCTTATTTGGAATAAAAATGAGTGACTCAGATGAGTTAAGCAATTGCTCTGAAAAGTTACGTTTGCCCACTTATAAACTTCGTTTCTTCTGGAGTATCATAGTGACTGCTAGTGTTGGAAATGGATAACCTCAGTGTCGTCCATGGGAACACACAAACAAAGGAAAAGTCAGATGGCAAGGTCAACTTTTTTTTTTTTTTGCAAAAATAGTGTGTTCACCAGTCTAATAACTATTCATGACCAAGATGGCCTCTGTCTTTTATTCTTGAAGTAGATGGCAACCGTCTCACATCCCATAGATGGGAGCTTGACTTCACAATTTGATATAATCAGCTAATCGGCAGGAAGACAGTGGGAAATGTCAAGGGATATGGGCCCTTGTGAGTCTACTCTTGATAGGAAAAGAGAAGTTTCTGAAAATCTTTCCTCTTTATTTTACATTGTTTTCTTCAAATTCCTTTAAGAGACGCTGAGCCCCCTTGTTCTGAATCTCTAGAAAGTCAGAACTATCTGAAGGGTGGTGGGTTTGTTTGCCAAGACTGTCTCAATAACTCTTTTGAATAGATCCTGGCACAAGGGACACGTAGAATTCTATTAAGATCAATATTCCAATTGTTATAATTAATGATGTTAAACCTGAAGTCATTATTCCCTTCCATTTAGCAAACATTGTTCCATGAGGCTAGAAAGAAGAATCATCTATTTCTCAGTTTTTCGCCAGTTCCTTGGCAAAGGCATTAAGGCCTTGACGGGCTCTAGCATTGGCTTCATCTGGAGCTGTGTTGTTGGAAGAGGAGGTTCAGCATTGTCTTCCTATGTTACACAGATGCCCCATTTCCATCCAGTCTCATGTTCAACACAAGTCTATCTTCCCAAGGCACCTGGCTAGTGAGACTGAGTTGCTCTGAGATCTCTTTTGCTGTGCCTCGGGTATAATTAACAAACCTCTGCTGTTTAGAATGGATATAGTCAATCTAGGCATTGTTTTTACTAACAGTGGAACATCAAAATACAGCATGTTTTATACTAGCTAGGATTTGTTTCCAAGACTTGAATTCATCTGAGGCTCCCCAGAGCACTCTCAGAGCATCTATACAAACATGAGGATTGAATGAGCCTTTGGGGCTCAAAAATTTTCTAGTCTTATGGGAGAGACCTCGAGGTGCCACGGAGGAAGTAACCAAATGGACTAAGGAACCAGTCTCATTCCAATAGACAGGTAGCAACTCAAAAAAGGGGTCCACAAAACCTCTGGGCATTTACTTAGAATCACCAGGGCTGACTGACTGGTCATCTCTTTTAGAGATCATTTTTCACTGCATCCCGTTAAGTTTCTTACTGGAATTAATTGCTCCTGTATCTAGGAATGTGTGAGGTGTAATTACTTCTAGGCAGCTGGGATTTTACAGCCCCTGGAGGCAGATGAAACCTCGTGTCCTTGATTGGGGGAAGCAGTAGTGACAAGACCCATCAGGACTCAGTGCCCCAGGTCTTAGAAGAGGGAGATGATGCAGAGGACCATCACAGCAGGAAAGGAGCCATTGGAACCTGTGATCTGCCTGTCCCACGTGAGTAACAGTGCCTTTTGTTTAATGAGTGAACCCATTCCTATCAGGCACTGACACCTCTAGATCAGGCTTCAATAGCAAAGGTCTACCTTAAATCTTCCTAATTATTTTTTATCAGGGTCATCAATTATTGTGAGAAAAGGATTATAATTGAGTGACTGATGATTGGGAGAATGTCTTGAGTAAGTCAGAACTTTTTAATATTTCTTTTTTGAGATTATAGTAGAGTTACATCATTTCTCCCTTCTCTTTCCTCCCTCCAAACCATCCCACACATCCATCCTTTCTCTCTTTCAAATTCATGGGCTCTTTTTTTTTATTAATTGTTTATTGTTGTTGTTTTTAAGTCTCCATTCTCCTGATAATTTGGATGTCTATCTCTTAGTCTGGATGGTTCAAAAACACAATCCCAGCTTTGGCATGGTCTTCATAATTCTACTGAAAACTGCATATCCTCTGTAAGAAAGATGTGCACCATATTTGTTTAATATATGTCTGGTGGTCAAATGGGTATGAGGGTACTATATTTGCCAAAATATTGGAGTTATCTTTGATATTATAAGTCTTTGTTCCCACATGGGAGAACAAGGCATCAAAATTGACTGTTAAAGGTAAATTAGTTTTAGTCACATTCATGTTTAAAAAAATAAAATAAAAATTAAAATATAGCCTTGGTGGTCTGGGTAAAGAGTATGGATCCTAACAGAGCCTACATAAAGTAAACTAGCTCCTTTTGCATTTTAGTGCATTTGGGGTAGGCGTAGCCTAATTTGACAAGGAGGGAACAGAAACATAAAAACTGCAAATATAACATTGAATAAAATGCCCAAGTCCATAACAGCAGGCTGGAGACTACCCAGGGAGGGATGTTCAAGATGACTCACGGGGCAGTTGTCTATCTCTTTAGAACCAACGTTAGAGATGGGTCAGACGCTGTCTGTGTTTGCCAACAGGTTTAGTCAGCCTCCACAGGGGACTCCCTCATCAGTGGGCTGCCTCTTGACTTGGCTGTAGTATGTCTAATCCTTCTCAGCAGTGCTCACAACTGTCCTGGCAGTGGGCAGAGTTTGGTAGAGTCCCTCCCATGGGCTTAATCTTCTTGTCAAGTGTTGTCCACAAAGGAGGTAGAAGGATAAGAAAGGTGTGCCCCACCCTTGTAGATGCCACCCTCTGGGAACACACTGGGGAGGAGAAAGTAGCCTTGAAGTCACCCAAGTAGGCATGAGTTCAGATCAGATGGATCTGTGACCCTCTGTGAAGGCTGCAGTGTGAGACCCTTAGACACCAACTTATGAAAAAATATTTAACCCTGGCTTAAAACAGTAGTTGTTGACAGTGTCCTTGAGATTCTCAGTCTCTCAGTTGGAGCATGGAGGGATATATTATAAGGTGTGGGAGAGCCTCTGGGACTGCCAGAGAATTTTGGTTCACCCTTATCTGGGGAAATCAGCTTACTTGGAGCTCTTTTTGCCTATACAGTTTCTTACCCTAGTTTCATGAGAGCTAACCTATCAGAGCCTGAACACACACACAAACACACACACACACTAGGGGTTTCTTGCACTCTAACGTTGAATGCTTTGTCTGTCTCCAACCAACTCCCACCTGGGGCAGGGTCCTATGTTAGTTGGTTCTTAGGTATCACCAATGATACCGACTGAGCTATGGATCAAGACTCTACATTTACTTCATGTCAATGGTAGGTCTCATTCACTATGTCCTATCCAACCTCCAGGATGACAAAATCACCTAGAAGCACTTTGCCATTCTTTGAATTTCCTACCTAGGTCTGTCTGTTGTAGGAAAACCTTTTTGTACTCATTGCTATGGAAAAATGCTTTCGTACACTGTATTGTTTTAATAAAACACTGATTGGCCAGTAACCAGGCTGGAATCATAAGCAGAGCAACCTAACTAGGAAAATTCTGGGAAGAGGAAAGGCAGTCAATCACCAGCCAGATGCAAAGGAAGCAAGATAAAAATGCCTTATTGAGAAAAGGTACCAAGCCATATGGCTAAGCATAGATAAGAACTAGGGGTTATTTAAGTTGTAAAAGCTAGTTAATAATAAGCCTCAGTTCATGGGCCAAACAGTTTCTAATTAATATAAGCCTATGTGTGTTTCTTTGAGACTGAACAACTGAAGGACTGGGCAGGACAGAAACTTCTGTCTACAAATGGCAGCCAAATGTTTGACAAGAATTTCTACACAAAGCCTGAGAAAGGTTTTTTAAAAAGTATTCTAGACAGACAAGAATAAAGTAATTGCAGCTTCTTGGTAACCATATTTATTTCAGTAGGCTCTGCTTGCTGGTGGCAGGTAGAGGCACGGCTCCTTTAAGAAAGGCTTCCTGACTCAGCATTAGCAGCAAAAACATCATGGTGGCTCTTTTAAGAGGCTCTGCCACCAAACACTTAAGTGGTGTTTATTAGCCCCTGGGGGCATGCTTTTTGATGGTAGCATGAACCTAGAAACTCTGCAGAGTTGTGACCATCAAAGTGGCTCCCACCAATACTTCTGCCTCCACCATGAAGCCAGACCCTCAGGAAGCCAAGGATTGGGCAGAATCAGCTGCCAAAGCCACAGTTTTAATCCCAGCCATGCTGTTTAGCAGATTAAAGACTCATGTGCTCAAAAAAAGATAGAGATATACAGTAAAGACAGATTCAGGTGAAAAAAAACTAAATGATTTAAAATGTGTTTAAAATTGCATGTATGCTTGGAAGAGAAAAGAAAAAGGATAGAGAAAGTCCTTAAAGAAGAGAGATAGAGTAGTTGGGTGTGGTAGCATACGCCTTTAATCCCAGCACTTGGGAAGCAGAGCAGGCTGATCTCTGTAAATTCAAGGCCAACCTGGTCTACAGAGTGAGTTCAAGGACAGTCAAAGATACACAGAGAAACCCTGCCTCAAAAAACAAAAATTAAAAAATAAAGATAAAAGAAATAGGGTAAAAACAAAGCCACATAAAGATGGAAAATACACAGAGAATCTGGATACTGTATGTTATTGTGGTGTCTTTGAATTGTTTGACTGCTGAAGAAGGAGCAACAACTGCTAAAAGACTCTTGTTTGTAAATGCTGCTGACATTTGATTATAAATGCTGCTGGATTAATTCAACCTATATATTTTGAAAATGCCTTGACTTTAAAATTTAAGCCAAAAGGGATGTTACTTTTGAGATGTTTCCTTTTGTTCCCACAGGAAATGAGAGACTGGATTCATTCTTGGTTTAAAAAAAATAAGATTTGATCAAGGAAGACCCCCTGAAAAATCTCCATGGGAACAGATGGCCCAGATGATGCCACGTGTCAGAGCTCCTCTGCTGCAGTGACTTCGGACCAGCCTCAAGACTGCTGGCTGAGTTCATCCAGCCTCACAGAATCAAGCTGGCACTTGACCACAATCCTCAATTTTCTTTGGATCCCCCTAAGATTACCAGCGTGCCCAATCAGCAGGAAGTAGCCTAGAAAACTACACCCACATACTCTACAAGTGGATTATGGATGTTTGTCTTTGTTTAGTGCGTTGGTTAAAAATTATTATGGATAAAAAAAAGTTAAACAAAGGAGATTAGACTCAGAGTTCTTGTTTTGAATGAAAAAAGGGGGAACTACTGTGGGATACCCCTTTTGTATGTTGTAAACATTTGTCGCTTGTATTGGTATAATAAAATGCTGATTAACCAGTAGCCAGGCTGGAAATATAGGCAGGGTAGTCAGACTATGAGAATTCTGGGAAGAGGAAAGGCAGAGTCAGTTACCAGTCAGATGAAGAAGAAGCAAAGGGAGAATGCCTCACTGAGAAAAGGTACCAAGCCGTATGGCTAAACATAACACATAAGAATTATGTGTTAATTTAAGTTGTAAGAGCTAGTAAATAATAAGCCTGAGCGTATAATTAATATAAGCTTCTGTGTGTTTCTACGGGACTGAACAGCTGTGGGACTCAGTGGGACAGAAACTTCTGTCTACATACTGTGAAGAGGTATCTCTGCCAAGGCACCTTCTGATTGGTTTAATAAAGAGCTGAAAATCTAATAGCTAGCAGGACAGGGTAGGCAAGACTTCTAGGAAGAGAGAGGAATGCTGGGAAGGAGTCAGAGAGGTAGGGATTTGCCAACAGATTTGGAGGAAGATGGACATACAGTATGGAGGAGATATAACGAGCCAAGTAGCAAAATGTAGCATAATAAAATGGGTTAGTTTTAGTTATAAGAGCTAGTTGGGAACAAGCCTAAACTAAGGCCAATCTTTCATAATTAATAAGAAGTCTCTGTGTCATTATTTGGGAACTGAAAGTCCAAAGAAAGTCTGACTGCATAGGTCTTGTGCACAAGTTTCTTGATTACTCAGGTATTTTCTTGGACCCAGACATATTCTGTCCTGGGATTCTTTCTGATCTAGAGGAGTGCAGTTCACCTGATACCTGGAAGCCATGCAACATATATCGGACATATGGGATCATATGTGGATGGGTCTCCATCCACAAAGAAGGGGACCCAAATGCTCTTCCAGATGGGTTTGACATTCAACATGAAGCTAGGAACTAATCACACAAACAAGATACTGTCAATTTTGTTTTACAAAATTGGAGGTGGGGTGGTTGTACATGTGCCAGAAACCAAACCAGGCTAGCAATCACACACAGCCAACGCAGTCTCTCTCCTTTATTTCTAACATAGTTGGTGACCCTGTCTCACCAACCCCTTGGTGAGAGCATTGCTTCCCAATCTGAAACAACTGACTAATCAACATGAAGTGGGTGGGGCACTCAGGGAATGGGAGACCTTGTCTCGCTAACTCCCTGTACTAGAAAAAAGCACATCCTGCACTGGAAGCATTGAGAAAAGCAATCCACATCCTGCACTGGAAGTATTGAGGAATGCAATCCACATCCTGCACTGGAAGCATTGAGGAAAGCAATCCAAATTTGGCTTTCAGGAGAGGTACCCGAAATTTTAATTTAGGGTTGATGTTTGGCTTGTAACACATCCTCCTTCGATGGAAGGTAAGATAGAAGCAAACATGAACTCTGAAGAATCATCCAGAAAATCAATCTGAGTTAAAAGGCAGCAGAAAAGTTTTCTGGGGAGGTAGACAAACAGAGTGCCCCCCAAAATCCCAAATTATTTAGTTGAAGGACAGAAATCCAATTACTGCATGCTGCCCACCAGAACGAAAGCAAGTGAACCAGGAAAAGACTGTGGACCAATATCGGGAAAGGTGTGTGCTTGGAAGACCAGGTTTGCAAACTTGCTACTCTCAGTTGGCCAGAGCTTGGCAGTTCAATCTGTGAGTCCAGACTAAATTTTTACCTCCCTCTGATCCCTCCTGTGCACTTTCTAATGCTTCAGTAGCTCTCAAGCTCAGAGGGAACAGGAAAGGAAAACTCAAAATAGTTCACCCAGATATTTGGAGATTCGAGCTTTAGAATTTTTTAACCAGTAAATCGATATTTCTCTAGATCTTGGTGACATGGGCAACCTCTGTGGCCTGCTTCCTGCTCTGGCCATTGCGGTATGCAGAGGAAATATATACACAGTGCCACAATAACTAATGACTCCCCACATCATGAAAGCTTGAAATAACAATAGTTTATGTCTCATTTATGCAAACTTGTTCTCAGATACTGGCACCCTCCAGAAAGGTGTCTTCAAGACAGCACTGCTGTTACCTGAATTGCTGGGGTCAGAGACAGGCCCCTGACAGCTTTAACTAACTAGGCGTCAGTATCTCTCCTCAACAGACCAAGTAAACAGCTAAGTAATAGTGAAAAGGAGAGAATAGAGATCCTCAAAGTTACTAGACCTTAGTAACCTTCCTAAGTCCATTCTCAGGGTCCTGGCTTGAGATTTGGATTTAAATAGAGCCCAAGAGGTGTGCATAGCTAAGTTGTCCTGGTGTGGTCCCACCTGTCACTGACCCATCCTTAGCTCAGCCCAGTCTCTCCCACAGGTGTTCTGACCGGTTGCCAGAACTGTGTGAAATCTCTTACCAAGAGACAAGCTCCCCTCTGGCTGGTACCAATCTTTCTTTCCCTAGCAGGCAGTTCCAAGGGAAATTCAAATTTCTTGGTGTCCACTGTTTCAATCATCTGAGATCCAGAGGTTGGGGAACAAGTGTCTTTCATTCCTTCCAGGAAGCCGGTTACAAGCACAGTAGACAGTGAAGAGGGAGCATGGAGCATGCTCCAGGCTCAAACACCTCCTCAAGAAATGACCTATACCCCTCCACCCACAGTCAATGGACGGAAAAGTACTTTGCCTCTGAGGGAGGGGAGCATCATCTTGTCTGCCTGCCTCATGTGGGGCCTTGCCGGCATGATGCATTCACAGAGGGATGACAGGAAGCTCTGTGCTGATGCTTAGGAATAGAATCCTGGATAGGTTAACTTACAGAACACCAGCCCCACCGCTACTCTCCATTTCCCTGCCTTCCTACATAAGCCAGGTTTTGAAAGCTCCTCTTTATTTAGTATAACTCGAAAGAGTTTATTAACAGAGCTCTGCTTTCGTGGGTCTTAAAACTCCTCATCCAGGCCTGATGAGATGACTCAGCCAGAAGAGGGGCTGGGATCCAATGGGTGGAGACAGAGCTCTGACTCCACAGGTCACCTGACCTCCATGTTTTCCAGGGTTACATCATTTTGTAAACCTCCTCCATGTTCGTTAAACCATGGAAACTTCAAACTGCTGTAGTTTATTTTCGAGAATCACAGTAACTTGCTGTCTAGACTCACACCTTCCCACCATCCAGAGGCAGCCTGGCTGCAAGCAGAGACTGTGAGCATTCATCAAGTGACATTGAACCTCGCCTTTCATCTAAAGCCTTTAAAGAGAACCCCTTCCCTGCCCTCAGAGCCTTCATTATGCTGCTGTCTGTCTGTCTATGACATTATTGACTCTTTTAATAAATTTTTAAAAAATTTAACAGGGTATCTTTGTCCCCGCCGCCTTGAACCCTAGGTCTAAAATCTTTCACCTCATGCATGTTTATGGCATGTGCAAGCAACTCCCGCAACCCCCACTCACTCCCACATGCAATAATAAGTAGAGACAATGATTTTTTCTAAATACTGTGTTCATCAACAAGATGCGGGCTCACCATATTTAAGGACTTTATAAATAAACTTGTTCATTGGCTCATGGTTTTGGAAGTTCAAGAGTGTGGTGTTGGCATTGACTGAGTTCTTACACGTCCCCACAGCTTCACTGTGTTCCTTCCAGTGACTGTGCGGAAAGTGCATATGGGAACTAGTGACCACATCACAATTCAGGAGTTAGAAAGAGACCAGCATCTCTCAACACTTTCCAAGAACATGCCTTTGAGCTGGAACACTTACTGCTAATCCAGAGGACCCGAGCACACACCAGCAACTCACAACCATCTGTAACACCAACTCCAGAGGCTCTGACACTCATCCCTTTACTGGACTCTGTGAACGCTGTAGCCATGTGCACAAACCCACACACGCTGTAGTCATGTGCACAAATACACACACACTGTAGCCACATGAACAAACCCACACACGCTATAGTCACGTGCACAAACCCACACATGCTGTAGCCATGTGCGCTAACCCGTACACACTGCAGTCATGTGCACAAACCCACACACACTGTAGCCACATGCACAAACCCACACACGCTATAGTCACGTGCACAAACCCACACACACTGTAGTCACGTGCACAAACCCATACAAGCTATAGTCATGTGCACAAACCTACACAGAGGCACACATGCACATAAGTAAAATTAAAGATAAATATTTTATTTAGCTATTTATTTAGGGATTTTTATGTGTATGGGTGTTTTGCCCGCATGCACATCTGTGCACCATGTGTATGCAGTGCCCACAGCGGCCAGAAGGGGGAGTCAGAGTCTCTGAAACTGGAGATGGTTTTTAACTGCCATACAGGTGCTAGGAATTGAACTTTTGTCCTCTGAACAAAAAGTCACTGATCTTAACCAATAGCTGCTTTTCCAATCCTAAACATAAATATTAAAAGCACATGTTCTGAATGACAAAAGGACCTCCCATGAGGCTCCATCAATTCCAGGTTCACTCCATGACCTAGTTGCCTGTGGATGAACCATGGGGAGTACACGTTTAATAATAGTGTCATCCTTGTAAGTGATGCCAAATTATAAAATTACAGGATCCCTCGTGATCTAGTGAGCAAGTTTCTGAACATCTATGCTGGCAAAGAAACATTTCCAAATGACTCAGCACACATTGCAGACAACGCACATGGAGCCCAGAAATGTAAATGACAGTTCCCCCAAACCACGAAATTAGTGCTCAAGTATACCTTTAGGGGGCTAACTGCACAGTAAGCTTACAAATCAATAGAAAACAAGTATGAAGTAGTCGTCCAGGCAAAATGACTCATTTTTAAGATTTAGTGTGTGTGTGTGTGTGTGTGTGTGTGTGTGACTGCAAAATATTTTGGCTACCCATTGTCACTTAATTTGCAATTCAAACTGAAATATGATTTTTGAATTATATGTGGTTCATGTATGTAGTCTGATATAGTGAATCATACATAGTTCATATATGTAGTGTAATTAATATGGCTTCCTTATCACTTTCTTTTCTAGTGTTCTGGTTTTTGGAGACAGGGTCTCCTGTCAGCCAAGTTACCTTTGCTGGATAGCCTAAGAAGGCTTTGAACTCCTGATCCTCCTGTCTCCACTCCCAAGCTGGGACACAGGCACACATGGCTACACTCAGCTGGAGTTCCTCATGGCTTTTTGAATACAAAATACCTGCTTCTCTTTCTCAAAGCTTTTCTCCTGTCTCTTTCCTTCTTAGAAAGCCCACAGCTGGTTTTGGGGATAAGGGGCATGGAATGAAAGAATAAATGTCTGACTACAAAATTTTAGAAATGCAGAGTGAAAGGGGGTTCATGGGTGGCGGAAGAGAAAGCTGTTGTGGCCAGGCTGCTCTGGGAGAACAAAAGTAAAGAGAAACATATTTTACAAGACACGGAGATTTAGTGGGCTGACTTACCCCACACAGACTGGGGAGCCCGTCAGTGTCTGTGTGCAGACAGGCGGAGTGAGAATCGGGTGACTGAGTGACTGAGGACCTGAAGGATCCCTGGAGAGCTGCTGGTCTTCAGTCTACATTGCTGAAGAAGCTGAGTCTCTGGCCAGGAAGGATAGCAGCAGGGGCAGCAGCAAAACCATCCGATGCCACTAGCGAGAAGGGAAGGCAGCAGAGAGAACACCACTGATCTCTCCCTTGGACCACTTCCTAGTGGTGCTGCCCACACGGAATGAGGGGGGTCCTCTCCCATCAGTTAATCCTCCCCGGAGATGCCATCACAGATGTGCCTAATGGTGGACCTCTGAGTTCATGCCAGATCTGATCAATCAAGGTTGATTATCACAGGGATCTCAGACACAACCACACCTCCGTAGATAACAGGATTTCACAGAAGCTCCGAGTTAGCCTGTGCCCCCTCACCCTCCTCACTGAGCTGCCCCGCTCTTGCATGGCTCCTGACATGCCTCTGCCTAAGCAAGACAAACAGCGAGCTGAAAAGGGAAACAATGGCAGAAGGATTATGGGGTTAAACAGTTGGGCCTGTGCTTGAAAAGATAGTCTCAGGGTAGGAACGCTCCGAGACCAACAGGACAGTAGCGCAGGAAGCCGGGGAACACAGTGAACACCCTGGAAAGAAATGGCTCAGAAAGGAAGGTCAGGACCCTGAGGGACTGGCCCACCAACTGAGACGGTGTGCCTGATCTATTGGGAGCCCATCAAATCCAGCTGGACCAGGACTGAATGAGCATATGACCAAATTGGACTCTCTGAATGTGGCTGCCAATGGGGACTGACCGAGAAGTCAATGATAATGGCACAGGGACCTATCTCTTCTGCATGTATTGGCTTTTTTGGAAACCTATTCTATATGGATGCACAACTCCTTGGACTGGGATGGAGCGGGGAGGGCCTTGGGCTTCCCACAGAGCAGGGTATCCTGCCCCATCTTAAGGAAGCAAGGGGACGGTGGGTGGGGTATTGGGGTGCGAGAGGGCCTGGGACAAGGGGAGTAATTGTAAATTTTTCTTTTAACAATAAAAAAAGAAAATAAAAAAAACAAAAAACAACAAAAAAAAAAGAACTGGCTCAGAACACCCTTCTTTACATTCGTGTGCGTGTGTGCGTGCGTGTGTGTGTGCGTGCGTGCACAATATGTGCAGGTGCCAGTGAAGGCCAGAAAAGGGTAGCAGACCCCCTGGAGCTGGAGCTACAGGCAGCTGTGAATGGCTCAACCTGGGTACAGGGAACTGAATTTGGGTTCTCAGCATGAGTACATGCTCTCATCTGTTGGGCCATCTCGGCAGCCCCTTCCCTTGGTCAACTTTCTAGCAGAGCCCTTGATGGTCCTTCTTTCCTCTAAATCCCATTATTGCTCAGGCCATATGAAACAGAAATAACTGATCCTAAGGAGCTACCTGATTCCCCTACAGGGCCGGCATAATTGGTCCAAAGCAGCATCACCATCTCTGAGTAAAACTGTCCGTCAAAATCATAGTGGAAAATTCCAATCCCAAAGCCCCACAGATGAGGTGAAACAGCAAGTCCATTATCTGAGCAACATTACGGAATTATTTCCTATTTTCTTCTCAGTGTAGAGTCATTATGTAATGGTCTAAACCTCGTGGCTAGAA
Source organism: Dicrostonyx torquatus (assembly GCA_028555095.1). Lineage (NCBI taxonomy): Eukaryota > Metazoa > Chordata > Mammalia > Rodentia > Cricetidae > Dicrostonyx > Dicrostonyx torquatus. The sequence goes on along the minus strand of JAQHUG010000071.1, from coordinate 3,232,874 downwards.
CACAGTCATTTATTCTGCAGTGTGCTGGTTCCGTTTGTCTGCGAGGTGGATAGGAATATGCTCCTCCCCAAAGGGAGCAACAGCAAGAACAGAAATGTAATTTATTTTTTATTGCTGAGTTGGGCTTTTTCGAATGATTTCTGCAGACATGTCTTTAATAGATTTTCAGACATATTTTATTTGTTGAAAAATTTCCATGTCCTTGCATAATTTCAATTATTCAATGGGAACCAGTTGGGGGAGTTATTCCAGTCATTTATTCAGCCCTTTGAATAAGCCATATTTATTACTCCAATTGATTGCTTTGTCCATTTGGAGATTAGCTCGGATGAATGGAGATTAAGAGAGAGCTTGATTTAGATTCCTTCTCCCTTACGGACACACGAGTCACCCACACACTGCTTCCTCCGGAGTGGCTCTGTAGATGCCCCATACCCAGCCCTTGCTGCTGGTGTGGCCTAGATGCCAATGCTCAGAAAGAATGCTTCTTAACATAGAAGGACAGACCAAGTTGAAATGGTCCCTTCTCTTTGATTCTTTCTTCTTCATGGCTGTGAGGATTTGACCAGAAACAGCCATCCTTGGCCCCAACGCAAGCAGGGACGTGAGGAAGTACCACAGAGCCCCTGTGCTGTCGGAGAGTTTTGAAGACACTGATTCCCGAAGATGGGGCATTCCGCAAGCATGGAGGCTTGACCACAGAGCAGAGCATCCACAGAGGTCACACTGTTCTCAAGAAACCTGGGACAAGGCAGTCATGGTCATGTGCTCTATTATTTTGTTGAGACAAGATCTCTCCCTGAACCTGGAGTTTATCAGTTCAGCGATACTAGGAGATCAACCAGCTCCAGGGACCTTCCTGGTGCAGGACAATTCTGTATCCTGTCAATCATGTTTTAAATAAATGCTGATTGGCCAGGTAGGAAGTATAGGCGGGTCAACCAGACAGGAAGTAGAGGCAGGGCGAGGAGGAAGTCTGGGAAGCAGGAAGCTTCCCTGGCATTCCTGTGCAGATCTCCAAGGAAGCAGCATATATCTCTGTCTGTAGGGTACTGAGCAGGACAGTAACCCCAACGAGCCAGCCCTCGTGTTACACCTTTCTACCTGTCTCTAATTCCATGACACAGCACTATCATCCCTAGCTGCTTACATAATTCAGGGAATAAACTTGGGTCCTCATCTCCCTAGACCTATAAAGTGATTTTTGATTGACTCACCCACAGATTTATGTCTGCAATGTGGGTCTGCCTACTGATCCCTCTTAAGGCTGATTCCTGACCTTCAGGTACTCACAAACGGTCAGGGTCAGAGTGAAGCTGCTCAAGTTTATTCAGTCTCTCTCTCTCTCTCTGTGTCTCTCAGGGTTTCTCTGAGTAACAGTCCTGGCTGTCACGGAACTCACTTTGTAGACCAGGCTGGCCTTGAAATCTCAGGGATTTCATCTGCCTCTGCCTCCTGAGTGCTGGGATTAAAGGTGTGCACCACCATTGCCTGGGTCTAACTTTTTTTTTTTTT
>JAQHUG010000071.1:3211835-3223329 GCA_028555095.1 Dicrostonyx torquatus | reverse complement strand
GAGAGAGAGAGATAGAAAGAGAGCAAAAGAGAGAGGCGGTGCTGTAGAGGGCAGAAGTATTAGAGCCCTTGGTGCTGGAGTTATAGGCTGTTGTGAGCTACTGACTTTGGTGCTGGGAACAGAATGAAGATCTTCTGCAAGAGAGTACACTCTTTTAACCATTAAGCCATCTACCCAGCCCCCACTTTGCACATTTTCACAATCTCCACACTGCTCCCTGTTCCCATTCCTTGGCTGTGTCATTCGCTGATGGATCCCCACAGTGTGGCAGGCAGCCTCTGTGTGTTCAGTGAAGTCTTGTTAACTGCACATGAGGAACACACCAAGAGACTGGAGGGGGAAGGTGTCGGAGATGGAGATGGATTTATAGAGAGGAGTACTAGGAGAACAGCCTCATGCATCGGCCAGCCCGAGTAGATGGGGTCACTCGATAACTTAATCCCAGCAGGTCAGAGGGAAGTAGCTAGATGTGGAAAGACTGCAAACTTCAGTCTTGGAGGACATGGCAGCCATGGATAGATAGGTTCAGAAGCACTCCCTCCACAGATTAGAACCTCAAAGAAGCCTCGTGCGATTTATTGGCCTGAACAGTGGCACTTGAGGAACCATTTACACCACAACTCCTAAAACTTTACAGCAGAAAGGTCTGGTTTCTCTTTAAAATTTGCAAGGAGGGAGGAGTGTGGACAGAGAAGCATGCGTTGGCTCTAGAGTACCATCTAGTCCCTTTCCCAGGTGGAGCTATAGAAGCAGAAAATAACAAGGTGGTCGTAACAACAGGTGATGATAATAACCTTTTCAAACAAAGACATGGTTGCCATTTTCTGGAACAAGCAGTAAAAATCCATTTGTAGTTAAGGTTACCTGTAATCCCAATTCTTGAGAATCAAATTTAACCATAAACAGAAATAAGCCTAGTTTGTCTTTACTATAGAATGGCTTTCAGGCCCAAGATGGAGGCAGGCTGGTTCTTCACCACTACAGATTTGGGGCTTGAGCTTTCAGAACCACTCAAGGCAAAATAAACCTCTCCCTTCTTCAAAAGCAGCCTGCATCGGGTGTTTCACTGCAGTCAGGAGTCTGAAAAGTGCAGCCAGCTACACTCCAGCCAACCCAGGGATCTTCCTGCAACTCTGAGGCCTCTTGCTGTGCAGCCTTTATACCATCCCCAGCCTCTGATGCCTTGTCTCCAAGACCCATGACAAATACTAGCCTTCTAGAATTTGCTTACACCCTCCTCTTTCAGTCTGATCTCGGGTCCCTCGGTGGAATTAATTCCTCTCTTTGTATGTTCCCATTGAACCTCCTTTTTATCAGTCATAAAACTTTTTCAAAAGATTGTCTAGCATGAGTTCATCCCATGCAAATCTGTGAAGCCTCCCATGGCATGATGGTCTCTTTTTTGATGTCATGATTAGCGCCCCTTGGTAAATAGGAATCCACCCATAATTAGCACATCAGTGGGTTGTTCCTGTGTTCTTTGCAACATAAGGGTTTCTGTATTTAATGACCCTAATTAAAACTCTTAGCATATCAAAGGAATTTTTTTACAAAAACAACAATAATTAGCTTTGGAAATTTCCATGATTTGTTACTTTGTCAAGCTCAGTGAGTGCTCATTCCACTCCCCCCCCCATTTCCTATCTCCTTGTTTACAAGACTTCCACGCAAAGCTTTGAAATTCTAAATCTTACTCTCTTCTGTGTGGAAATCATTTTCAAACCTTCTCTCCTTATTGCAGTGCCTCTCTCAAGTAACATTCTATATAGGTTTTAAGGACAGCCAACTCAAAGACTAATTATCAATTATTTCCTCTCTCCTAGGTAATTCCTATCTGCTTACCAGAATATGCAGCGTCTCCATATTTGATAAATGGATGGTTTGTGTTGATTATCACTTTAACAGAATCTGAAATCACCTAGGAGACAAATCTCAGGACACGTCTAGGAGGGAGTTCCTAGATGAGATTAAGTGAAGTGGGAAGACCCACTCTAAATGTAGGCAGGACCATTTCATGGGCTGGGGTTCCAAAAAAGCAGGACTCCCCTGCCTCCCTCTAGCCATGCTGTTTGTGCACTGGCACAGCCTGGAGAGCTCCCCAGACCCATGCCTGTCTGAGCACACCATCTCTACCTTCCCTGGACTAGGTGGAGTCCAAGCCTGATGAGTTCTCCAGATCTCCACCTACCCACACTGTCCCTATACTCCTAAGCCTGGCTATAGTCAAACAGCTTGTGCACCATCCTACCCAGGTGAGGACCCAAGATCCCAGCAACCCCATACTGTCCCCACATTCCCAGAATGTCCAGCAGGTTTCAGTCCAGCCTGGTGAGTGAACAAGACACACTCCTTCCATCCTCACACTCTCAGGCCTGTTTCAGGTTTGCAGTCTGCACACTGGCCCAGAGAGACCAACCAGGAGTCACACTGGCCCAGGCAGACACATGCTTTCTTAGTTGCCACAGAATTCTATCCCCCCTCACCCTTTAATTAAAAATCAACACTATCTGAATGACTGACCTGCAAGAAAAAACACAGATAAATCACCAAACTGGACCACTCTGTGGGTAGAAGAAAGGTTTTCTGAAGCACTGGCCTCTCCATACCTGATCTGAAATCAATCAAGTTTTGGCAACAACAAAAAGAGAATCAAATCTCTACTCTACAGAGACAGGATAGAGTCTCATATCAGACAAAATCAATAAAAAAAAACAGTTTCCTCATCTGGACATCTATGAGTGACCTCCATGAGTGACATCTGCAAATAATCTTCAGAATGAATGGCCAGTGAAGTGTCATACACTGGGCTAGGAAGATGGTTCCGTGGATAAAGTATTTGCTGTGCAAACAAGATCCCCATGTTTCAAAGTTCAAATCTCCAGAACCTGAGTTAATGTCAGGTGTGTGTGTGTGTGTGTGTGTGTGTGTGTGTGTGTGTGTGTGTGTGTGTGTGGTGGCCTGCCTCTAATCCCAGTGCTTGGAAGGCAGAAATGGGAGGTCCCTGGAGCAAGCAGGCCAGCTAGACTAGTCTGGGAATGTTAGCCGGGCATGTATGGTGCACTGCTTTAAATTCTCTGCACCACCAAAGGGAAGAGCTGAGTGAAAAGATCCCCCACTGTTTCATATAATAGATCACAGGCTGAACGGGCACCTGCTTGTTTTCTTAACTATGAACTCTTTTGACCTCCCAGTTCTACTTTGAAGAAGCGAGTCTAAGCTAATTAAGAATGTAAATTAGTACTCCCTCAGCAGTTGATCCCTTGAGACCACTTCGTAAATATAATCCCAGTAGCACAGATACTGAGAGAAACAATTAATAAATGGGACCTCCTGGAACTGAAAAGCTTCTGTAAAGCAAAGGACATGGTCAATAAGACACAACGACAGCCTACAGAATGGGAAAAGAACTTCATTAGCCCACATCAGACAGAGGGCTGATCTCTAAAATATGCAAAGAATTGGTCATCAAAAGAACAAATAATCCAATAAAAAAAATGAGGTAGAGACCTAAACAGAGAACTCTCAACAGAGGCATTTAAATGGCTGAAAGACACTTAAGGAAATGCTCAGCATCCTTAGTCATCAGAGAAACGCAAATCAAACCAACTCTAAGATTCCATCTTATGCCTGTAAGAAAGACCAAGATCAAAAACACTGATGACAACTTATGCTGGAGAGGGTGTGGGGTAAAGGGAACACTCTTGCATTGCTGATGGGAATGCAAACTTGTTCAGCCCCTTTGGATATCAGTATGATAATTTCTCAGAAAATTAGGAAACAACTTTCCTCAAGACCAATACCACTTTTGGGTATGTATCCAAAGGATGCTCAATCATACCACAAGGACATATGTTCAACTGTGTTCATAGCAGCATTGTTTGTCATAGCATGAACCTGGAAACAACCTAAATGACCCCCAATCAAAGAATGGATAAGGAAAATGTGATACATTTACATAATGGAGCATTTTACAGCAGAAAAATATAATGACATCTTGAAATTTGCAGGCAAATTGATGGATCTAGGAAACATCATATTGAGTGAGGTAACCCAGACCCAGAAAGACAAATATCATATACACTCACTCTTAAGTGGCTTTTAGACACAAAGCAAAGAAAACCAGCCAACAATTCACAATCCCAGGGAACCTGGACAACAATGCAGAGCCTGAGAGACATAAATGGATATAATCTACATAGAAAGTAGAAAAAGACAAGATCTCCTGAGTAAATTGGAAGCATAGGGACCATGGGAAAGAGTTGAAGGTGACAGGAGAGGAAGGGAAGAGAGCAGAAAAAAATACACAGCTCAATAAAATCAATTTCAAAAAAAGAATGTAAATTAACTATTGGCTGCAAGGACACTCATCACATTTTATTTGTATCAACAGCCTAAATATCTAACAGTAGGAGATTGGGTACAGTCATTAAAGAAATTATTCTCTTGAAAAATATTTGTTAACATAAAATGCATTCATTACATTGAAAATCAAATTTATAAAGCAATATGATCCCAATATATTTTCTGTAGGGATGTATGTATTCAGAGGGGGGTGTCAAATTTAGATTTTAAAGTAATTTCATGAAAAAAGATAGATAAGAGAAAGAGAGATGATAGAGAAACAGATGATACATAGATAATACATAGATGATAGATTAGATAGATAGACAAATAGATGATAGATACATACATACATAGATAAACAGAAAAAAGTAGGTAAATAGATGATAGATACATAGATACACAGATGACAGGTAGATAAGTAGATGATAGATAGAAGAAAGAAAGATAGATAGATAGATACATACATACATACATACATACATGCATGCATACATCATACATACATACTTGGATTAACAGATGACAGGTAGAAGATAGATAGATAGATAGATAGATAGATAGATAGATAGATAGATAGATAGATAGAAAACAGATGACAAATAGGTAGGTAGATAGACAGACAAACCAATAGATTTGCTTCTTTTTATCCTGCCCTAAGTGCATTTTTTGTGTTTGGTTTGTGTTTGGTTTTATTTTTTCTCGAAACAGTCTCACTTTGTAGACCAGACTGGTGTGTAACTTACTATGTAGCCCAAGATGTCCCTGAATTCATGACAATCCTCCTGCCTCAGCTTCGTAAGTACTGGGATTGCATGCATGAGCTGCATATACAAGCTCTAATATAAATTTCCTCTTTTCCTTGTGATGAAGAGTTGCATAAAGGCTACACACTTGTAATGAAAACCCCCTTGGTGATATGGGTGCCCCTGAGTCTCTGCTATTATGTGATACAGCCTGGGACCTAAGCCATGCTGTTTGAACTTTCATCCCCTGAGACCTCCTAACAGAATCCCAGAAAATAGACAGTTCTTTTACTAAGGAAACACAGGGAGGAAGCAGCTCTGTGTATATGAGGAACAAGGAAAAGGGGGGAGTCCTCCGGAGTGTGTGATATTTGGCAGAGTCTACAGACCACAGAGTTTACAGCCTGACACACTCACTAGGACAGAAGACCTAGCAAATAAAAAGGAATTCAACTGGGTTGAGTCAGTGGAAGACTTGTCTCCCAAGCAGACGTACCCAAGTTCAATCCCCAGAACCCATGAACCAAAGCTGAGCATGGTGACCCAGCACTGGCTTCCTGGAAGACCCTGTGTCATCAAACAAGGTGAACCAGTAGTAAGTGGTCGGGACTCCAGTGACTAGTTCCCATTCATGTTCGTGTAAGCAGCCCTAGTGAAACAATGTGATCACATACACAGAGAGAGGGAGCGAGAGAGAGACAGAGAAAGAGAGAGAAGAGGGAAGTAGGAGAACTAATCGGGAAGAATAGAATTGTGAGAGAGGGAGTGAACAAGACAGGATCCTGGGAAGGGGTGATCATAGTCCCAATACTATATGTGCAAGTTTGAAATTATAAAAGAAACTATGTATTTGCAGCACAAAACACAAAAAAATAAGAACAAGCACACAAGGTGGAGTGCTCCTGAGGACCCATAAATAAGACTGACACCGTGATGGACTGTATCCTCCAGAACTGTAAGCCAAATAAAAACCCTTCCTTCTTTATTTGCTTCTTGATAGATAATTTGTCCCAGTGACAGACAAAGGAGAGGTACCCTTCTAGAAGCCAAGCTCTCACTGTATGCAATAGTTGTATGTACCAAGGCTCTAAGAGGACCGGTGTGGAGTCTGTTTGATTCTACTTCGACATGTAATTTTGGACTCAGACATAAATGTTCAGTAAGAAATTCTGAGTGAGTGGATTAGTAAACTAGTTTAAAAAAATGAAGAAAGATTAATGACCCCAAATGTAATGAGGTCACATCCAGGAAGGGGACATGTTTCAGGTGTTGTTAGGAACTACCGTGGATTTGAAGAATCATTCTCCTAGCAAGGTATCTGCCCCATGGAAATCAGTAGTCAGGGCTATCGAAAGAGGAAGTGATGGGGGTGAATAAATATGATTCAGAGTGTAGAGGGATTGCTATGTATGCATAAGGACCTGAGTTCGAATCCTCAGCACCATGTAAAAAGCTGAGGATGGTCAGGCCAACACCTGTGATCCCAGTACAGTGGGGTGGAGCGAGGCAGGAAGATCACAAAAGATTGCTAGCTGGCAGCCTGATTCTGTGTTTACACACACACACACACACACACACACACACACACACACACACACACACACACACACCATAGAATTACCTTTATTTTAAAAGAATAGCTAAGGAAGCTGCTCAGAAAAGAGTTCAGGTCCCTGTCGTGTTGATCTGCTATGTTTCCAGCGGTACTAAGACATTGCTGCTCAAACCCTCTTCCTCTCAACCAATACTTTCCAAAATATGACTGAGGAACAACAAATCTTGCTGAAAGCAACATGCTATGAATGGGGGGCTCTGAGACAGGACCTGCCCTGTCAGGAGTGCTTCTGCCATTTATATTCCCTCTTTACTCAAATCCTGCACACCACAGCCCTCAGCTCACAGGGCTTTAAACAGCAATTTGATTAATGGACTTGATTAGTGTCCACCATCGTCCAACCACAGCACTGGCCTCTGTGGTTCACACACAAGTCACATTGTCCCCTTTTATTATGGAACCAAGGGGCATAATGGTCTGCTAGACAGCAGCATAATTTATGAAAAATATAATTTTTAAGAGAGACCATGTTTGATCTTGGAGAGAACCTCGGAGCCCATTGCTATTTTAATTTTAAACAGGCAATGCAAATAATTAAATGTCAGGTCATATTGACAGCATCAAATTTAAGAGAGTATAGATGGCTGACAGCCCCCAGAGTACTGGAGCATATTAAATCAGATTTATCAGAGCACTGAATCATATTTTGCTTTTGAAATCAAACAACAGTATCGATTGGGTTAAAAACGAGCCACTTTCTCAAAACCTCTCGGCTACAACTCCCACCATTCAAACCACAATTCTTCAAAAAAGCGATCGAGGGAAATGGAGATGAATTCACAGATAAACAGGAAGTTCCTTTTTAGTCTTTTTCATTTCTTTTGCCCCCACTGTCTCACTCCAGCCTAATTTAAATGTTGACTTTAAGGAGAGAATGGAGCAAACAGCCAAGATTCAGGGCCAAGGTAACAGAGGTGGCTTGATGTGCTTCTAGAACAAGTTAACTTGATATTTTGTGTAGAATTTACACACAGTTTTATGCACCCGAGTATCACTTTCTCACACCAGCTGGTGCTGTGCACTGGGTACTATGGGCATTTTGCACAGCTATTGCAGATTAGCAGGAGTTTTTTTATTATTTGTGTGCATGTGTGTGTGTGTGTGCATGTATATGTGTGCATGCATGTGTGCATGTGTGTATGTGTGTGCGTGTGTATATGTGTGTGTGCTCATGCACAGATGCATGTAGAGACCAGAAGTGGCCATCATATCCCCTGTAGTTACAGCTCCAGGATTCCAGGTTCTAGGAATCAAAGTGAGGTTCTCTGCGAGAACAGCACACACTCTTAACTGATGAGCCACCTCTCTGGCCCTAGGAAATGTTTTAAGTCCTTAAAGATGGCATCTTTGTTGGTTTGAATGAGAATGTGCCCATGTAGGTTCAGACATTTGAAATCCTGGTTCCTGTTTTGGTAAGGATTAGGAGGTATGGCCTTGTTGGGAGGTATAACACTGGGAATGGGCTTTGAGGTTTCAAAAGCCCATGCCTGGCCCAGCGCCCTGCCCCCTCAGCCTCCTACCTGTACATTAAAGATGTGTGCTCTCAGTTCCTGCTCCAGTGCTATGTCTGCCTGCCTGATCCCACAATGATCACCATGGGCTCTAACCGTAAGTCCCAAATTATGTGTTTTCTTGTATAAGCTGCCTTGGTCATGGTGTTTCTTCACAGCGGTAGAAAAGTAACAAAAACAGTATCAAAAACAAACAAACAAAAAAACCCTGAGAAATAATAGCTACTGTGTGCCTATGAATTATGCTACATCATATAAGTTCCCTAACAGATAAAATACTGATGAGGGAGGCAACAGCCAAAGATTTGTTTTCTCATTTCTCTTTAATAATCTATGTGTGTGCACATATGTGAGTATGCCTGCCAACTTCTGTGCATGAGTGTAGGTGCCCACGTCATGTCAGGTGTGAATTCTTGCCTTGCACCTTGTCTGAAGTGTGTCCTCTGTGCTGTTCATTGTTGTGGACTCCAGGTAGGTGGCAAGTAAACTGCCAGATGACTTCTAGTTCTGCTTCCCATTACACCATTGGAACCCTGTGACTGCAGGTGAGGCCAACCAGGCCGACTTTTACCTGGATTCTGGAGATCCAAACTCAGGTTCTCATGTTTGGGCCATGAGCACCTCGTCCACTGAGTCATCTCTACAGCCCTCCTCTTCTTTTGCCTTGACTAATTGGTACTTAAAAGAAATATTTTCCAAAGAACTTCATAATTAGCTATCACAGGGTGGCCTAGATACAAATTCATTTGTGTGTGTGCACATATATGTGTATGCATGTACACATGTGTGCATATATGTGTGCATATACATGTATGCATTGTGTGTTTTGTATGGGTAGTCATATATATGCACACATGTGTGCATGTCTGTGATTGTGTGTGAAGGCATACATGTGTGAATGTGTATGTGTGCTTGTGTGTCCAGGTATACATGTGTATATATGTGCATTTATGTGTGCATGCACTTTTGTGTGCAAGTTTACATGAATGTCCCTTCATGAGCTTGTGTGTTCAGGTGTATATGTGCCATGTGTGTACACTTATGTGTGCAGGTCTACATGTTTGTCCCTGTGTGTGCGCTTTTGTGTTCAGTTGTCCATGTGTATGTGTGTGCAGGTCCACATATATGTGACTGTTTGCATGTAGGTTTTTTACTGGCTGCTAGGAATTGAAATCAGCAAACAGTTTCCCAGCTCGGCCATCTCCTTGGTCCTTTTATATGAGGTACAGAGCATATAGTAGTTCAAATCTGATCCTTAATCACACAGATGTGTCTACGTTCCTGCAACACTGTGCACTCGGATAATAGAGGGTTGGCATTCATTTGGTGAGGACAAAGAACAACATGAGAGTTTATGGCTTGGTTTGAGTCTCTTCGCTCAAGCCACACAGGTTCCCACTCTGTTTGTAAGCAGCAACCGAGCAGAGTAGCCTCATGGTTCCCTGCTGTTGAGTGAGACTGGCTTGCATCTCATCAAGCAGGTGACCTGAGAGACCCAGGATGAGCCAAGTCTCATCTTCTGATAGCCTCAGGGTTCTAGCACAGCACATCAACTTACTGTTTCTCTGAATTCCCAGATTCTGAAGTAAAGATGGAGCTATTGATGTGATGGATGCCAGGCAGTTCCCAGACTCGTTGGTGGTCACAGCTCTGGCAACCATTATAGCTCAGGCTCGGTCACCCATTCTCAGTAGACCAATTAAAGACATTGAAAGGCTTGGAGTTCAGAGTTCAGGGGTACAACATAATGGATTGTTCTGTTGTAGTAAGAAGTTTATTAGGAGAATTATTAATGTCATAGACAGTCAAGCAGCAACATGCTGGGTACACTGAGGAGAGATCAGATCCATGCGGCAGTAGGGGTGGGAGTGAGGGGTGTCCCACCTTACAGGTCTCATAGGAGGGGAGGGTTCTAAGGCCCTGATTGATGGAGGCTTATCATCCATGCATGCAGCCAGGCTGTCTTTGAGTTGACTATGAGGGTTAGAGGGTGAGACTCTGGATAGTTACTGTAGTGCCGGAAAGCAAACCACTGTCATTGTTGCAGTTATCAGAGTTCAGGCTAAAATGGAGCGTGATAAAACGCTGTGACCCTGGTTGGCAGATACAGGCAGATAAAGGAGATGTATTCAATGTGGCCATGTGGGGAAGAGGGAAAAAGAGGTCCGGGGCCCTCTGTGGCCAAGTCCATCTTTGAGGTCCTGATATGAGGCTGGGGTTTGAATAGAAGGCAAGAGGCAGGCACAGCCAAGTGGTTCCTGTCAAGTGATGCTGTCATCCATCACTGAGCCGCCATTGTCTGGGCTGCAGTCTCTCTTCCAAGGTGGTTTGATGAGTTGTCAGAATTGTGTGCTGTCTCTTTCCCTGCGGAAACAAACACTCAATCCTGCCGACACCAAGATCCAGCCGTTTCCTTCTCAAAATAGGAGATTTCTAAGGAAATTCCACTGTCTTGGGGTTCACTGTTTTAATTGCTTGACAGCTAAAAGGAGGGATACAAGTGCCCTTTTAGCACACAGTGATCCCTGGTGAGGTGGCTCAGAAGGGTGCCTGCTACCAAGTGTGACAATCTGAGTTCAATCTGCTCATGGTACTGGGACAGAAGTGACTACTGCAAGCTCTGACCTACACACACACACACACACACACACACACAGACAGAGACCCGGACACACGGACATACGAACATGAACACACATACACTCACAAACACATTGACACACACAGACATGCACACATGGGCACACATACACAGATACATGATACCCACACTCAGACACACGGACACACACACATGGAAACATGGGCGCGAACACACACACACAGACGGACATATGGACATATGACTATGGACACAGAGACACGGACACACACGGATACACACCCACACACAGAGACATACAGACAGACATGCACACATGGGCACACACACGCAGACATACACCACCCACACACAGATACATGGACACACACATGGACACACATACACACCACATGAAGAATATCTCTATGGCTGCCAAGATGATCACTTGGCCTCAGGAAAGGCACTTGTTCTCTTCATAGAAAAGAACCAGACTCTAGGCCAGAGAAATGGCTCATCGGGTAAAGCTTCTGCTGCCGAGTCTAACATGAGTTCAGTCACAGAGATCCACATAGGAAAGAAGAGAAATGACTCCCACTGCTGTCCTCTATCCTCCCCTAATGTACCATGGCAGGAGTGTGTCCACACACAAATGAATAGCACATGGTAAGAAAAATGAAGACAGGCTCTTGATGCCAGT
>JAQHUG010000071.1:3196961-3210805 GCA_028555095.1 Dicrostonyx torquatus | reverse complement strand
CAGCAGAGTGCCTCAAACTGCCGCTGTGAGCCTCTAGGTACCAGGCTCATCACTGATGACATTGTAAGGGGCTGTAACAAAAGCAGATAAGTAGGGGTGATGAACTTTTTTCCCATGGAACCATGTTCTTGAATTTTTAAATATAATTCTTTACTTATTTGAAGTACGATTAATAAAAACTCAAAGAGAGAGATTGGGGTTCAACCTGAAGATCCAAAAAGCAAAGCAGCCAGGCACTGGCTCTTACCTTGCCCTCAGGCCGACAATGGCGATCCTGCCTCTAGGAATCTCAGTATGAGACTGTATCTGAGAACTGTCTTCTCCAGTTTTATAATCCTCTCTAGTTCCGGGATTACAGGTGTGTACCACTAGGATTAAAGGGATGTATAGCCCAGTTTTTATGGCAACAACTGAGACTAAAGGTGCCTGGTCTGTAAGGCTGACCAGTGGGACTGTTTTAATCTCTGATTCTCACGCAAGCTCTATTTATTAAAATACTGTTGATTTACACTGATTATTTGGAAATTTCACATCATGCACCCCAATCCTGTTCACCTGTCAGTCCCTCCACATTCTCCCCTCACCCCTGCCACGTTCCTCATTTATAAGAAAAAAGTTAAAAACGTTAAAAAAAAATCACCTTGCTCTTCCATCTTTCCAACACCTCTTCATTCACACCAGAGGCACTGGGCGCTGCGGTGTGTATACACATCTGTACCCTTTTGTCCAGTGACTCCCATCTACGAAATGTTCCAGGGTCTGGTTCAAGTCCTCTGGCACACCATCATCACCAGACCCTCACCAAAACTCCTCTCAGACGCCCCGAGTCATGGAGATCCTGTGGTTACAGATCTACAGTCCATTCACAGACTCCGGCAGGTGTCACATGGGGTAGATGTTAGGGTGGGCCAACCCAAGGCCCAGGATGTGGGTCTGGGTGGTACCTGTGCTGCTCAGTCTGGGTCATTGCGACCACCCCGTTAGGTGAAAGGCAGAGTCAGCTCTCCTAGGCCCTTGCCCTTGTGACCAGCTCTCCCATGGGGGGCAGGGCCATTTGGGGGGAGATCATCTTTTGCAGTGTCCAAGGAGCTGCCAGTCATCCCAGGGACAATCATATTCCTCAAGTTTAAAGGAATACTCTTAATTCGGAAATTATCTTCTCCATGCTTCCGTCATTAAGCATACTTTTATGAGTGAAGGTGACTGCGATTGAACTTTTGTTTGCTGTCTATGGTCAATGTTCTCATGAAATCAAATAAATAACTGAAACCTTTTGATATCCATGAATGCTTTTAGAAATCTACTTTATAGGGGCAGGCAGGATAGCCCAGTAGGCAAGACAGCTCCGTTGATAAAGGCGTTTGACAGCCGGGATTTCATTTTCAGAACTCCAATATATGCGTGACATGCAAACCCAGCTCTAAACTGAGAGGGAAGCCGTCAGCATGATGGGCTTCTCTCACCAAGCTCATCTTCAAGGATCCTGGGTAGACGAGGCACTTAGGCAGAGAAGCCCTCCCTCAGGGACTCCTTATTTACCCGGGACCCCCCACAGGTCCATCCCAGGACATGGAAGTCCAGGCAGACTACAGGAGACTGGCGACACTGCTCTGACTGAAGTGTCTTCTGTCACACACGTTAACGGACTGCAGGGGTAGCTATCTTGTTTGATGAGGGTGAGTTCCTTTGTAGTTAGCATCCCGACATAACTTCACCATGTGAAGGAGGCAGCACAGATTAGCCGGTGTAGTATTCTCAGGCCTTACTGGGAGGCATGGGTAATGGAATTTCTAGTTGTGTAGTCGCTGCCATGAAAATGGAGGCCATGCAGATTACGCCCCTGAAAATCAGGTTCATGAAAATCAAGGCAGTCCTGCTTGGTTAAATTTCTGTCCTGGTCAAGAGCTCGATTGTCAGGCAGCCACTCTGTAGTGTCTGGTTGTAACATTCTAGTGCTGGTGGTTGGGGACTCCTAGACCGCGCCCAGAGAGATACCTGAACAAGGAACTAACTCTTTCTGCTCTCTCTCTCTCTCCCTTTCTTTTTAATTTATTTATTTTTATTTTATGTGTGTTGTTGCCTTTCTTGCTTGTCTGTCTGTGTGATGGTGTCAGATCTTGGACTTACAGATAGTTGTGAACAGCCATGTAGGTGCTGTGAATTGAAACCAGGTCCTCAGGAAGAACAGAATGTGCTCTTATCCAATGAGCCAATGGCCTTCACCCTACAACTTCTGACATGCCTAAAGCAGGTGATGTATTTCCCTAGAGTCCAGGGCTTTTCCTGCTAGTGGTCACTTCCACGCTCTCTGCTCTGGCCCTGTAGAGCCATCTGCCCTCTCCTGCCTCTCTGATTTTTTTTCTTCTGAACTTGGTGTGACAACTTGTACAACCAAAAATCTACCCATCAACTACCCATCACCACAATTACCCATCCTCAAGAAGCCAATTAAAATAGCCACATTAATAATTAAAGAAGGTAAGGAAAGACACTCAATGTGGCTACATTGAGAAGAGATCCAGAGGACCAGGACTATGGACAACTAAGCAGCCCCGTCAAGGGTGTGGTCCCACCCACCACTATCCCATCATTCTCTGGGCTCCAGTTTCTCCCTTAGATGGTGTGACAAGTTGTGTAAGCCCATTCATTGATGGGAGAGCAGTTCTCAGCTGGGTGGCTGGATCACTTTTGTTCCTTCAGCATTAGATTCCCGTGGACATTTCCATTTCTTTGGGATCCACTGCTTCTGCAGCCTGAGAGTGGAATTGGGAAACATGGTGCCTCTTTTGAATATCTTCATTTCTGCCATGCTGCTTACACTTTTATCACATGTTCCTCCAAGCTTAGGCCCCCAGGGTCCTTTTCCCACATCTGCCCCATCCAAGAGTCTGCCCCACTCCTCTATGCATGGCTCCCCCCACAACAGAAAGAAAATCTCAAGATCTCCTTCGGGTTCTGCTGCTTCTCAACATTGCATGCTGCCCTTCAGGGGTTGTCGTGACAACTTAATTCCTTTAAGGGTAAGCAGAGCGGGCATCTAATTCCACAGCACATCTGTGAGGCAGGAAACAATGTGAGGGCCCACATCCTGAAACTGAATTCCTGGTAGGAAGGTACCATCTGCTGGATGTTTTTGAAACTGCTTATGTTGCTTAAAAAGGAGCAGCCTGGGTTACTTCATGTCATATACTGCTTTCCATATATCTGCCTGCAAATTTCATGACTTCTATTTTCCTTACAGCTAAATGAAGTTGCATTGTACGTGTGTATGGGGGTTGAATAAAATAGTCCCTATAGGGCACAGGGCGTGGCACTGTTAGAAGGCGTGGCCTTGTTGGAGGAACTGTGTCACTTGGGACAGAAGTTGAGGTCTCAGAAGAGCAAGCCAGGCCTAATGGCTCAATCTCCCCCTGCTGCCTGAGGATCCAGATGTAGAATTCTCAGCTGCCTCTCCAGTGCCATGTCTGCCTGCCATGCTCCCCACCATGATGATAATGGACTTGACCTTTGAAACTGTATGCCAGCCCCAATCAAATGTTTTCCTTTGTAAGAAATGCTGTGGTCGTGGTGTCTCTTCACAGCCAGAGAAGCCCGACCTAAGACCCTGTGACCCCATTTTCACCCTCTGTTCATCTGCTGACAAGATCTCGGCTGGTTTCATCTCCTTACTATTGTGCACTCAGTTGCAGTGAGCAGGAATGTACAAGGTTCCCTGTGGTATATACGAAGTCTTGAGGTATACGCCCCAGAGTGGCATAGCTGGAATCCATGAAAGCTTTATTTTGTATCTTTCACTTTAAAATGGCACGTGATGGCGATGTAGGAGGGTGAGAGATGCCCCCTTACCCCTTACTGCCTGCAGCAGATGAGAGAGCTGACCCTCCCCTCACCAGCTGCAGCACTCAGGAAATCAACCCTCAAGTAGGCAGCACAGTAGAGCTGCCCAGCGGTCAGAGGTGAGGGTGACGCTGTCCTGATGTTACGAGCAAAGGAGAGCTGTCCCCATCACTCATCTCACACATGGTAGCAGGGACAAAAGAGAGGTGCCCCCCACCTCCCACACTTCAACACCTGAGGCAGGTAGAGGAACTGGCTCTGGGGTCTAAGAGTGGGAGGACTGTCCCTATCCCTCACAGACTGCAGCACTCAGCAGAGTGGCCACTGTACCTCACCTGGCAACAAAATAGAGCTGTCCCTAATGGTGATGATGTAAGAAAGCCAATCCTGGGGGTGTGAAAACTGGAGAACTGGTCCCACCCCTTGCTCACTGCTGTTAAGAGGTGAATTAGCCAGGGCAATGCTGCATAGCTCACTCTGGTGATGAGGACAGGGGAGAGCTAGCTGGCAAACCAACTCTACTGCTGCTCAGGCCCAGAACCACAATTATGACTTGGTTTGCCCCAACATCCACTCCATCAGAGATCTGCTGAAGCACGTGAAGGGACCGAAATGCCTGAAGGTTCTCATAAGGAAGAGGCTAACCTCTGACGCAAGGGAAAAGCAGGCATTCCCAGAGGGAAAGATTACCTCCATGCGGCAGAGTCTGAATATTGTTCAGTGAGCTCTGAGTCCGCTCTGAGTGTCTCTCTGTGACAGGCTCTCCATGGAGACAGACTCAGAACTGCAGATCTAGTAAATAGAAGGGTGGGACTGGAGAACACACCAACAGCTACATGGTAGAAAAGGAGAAGAGGGGGAGAGGCAAAGTGTAGTACATAAAAGAAGCCAGTTGACTGACAGAAAGTCTGGAGCCTCCTCCCCATGAGGACTACTTGTAAGGGACAGAGCATGCGTGAGAAAAGACAATACTATACAAACTAGAAAGAAGGGAGTGCTATGTTACTGGCTCCTCTGAGAGGTCATGACTCTCCTGGCTTAAGACTTTTTAGCTTCTAACCTGTTCCAGCTCTCTGTTTCACCTCCATCCAGGAAGTACTAATTATCTCAATTTTTATTATTCTTCATGTGTCCCTGATCTAATCTTTTCTTTCCAGACAAAAAAACCCTGGCAATCTCAGTGTGTGGCCCATGCCTGTAACTTTGGAATACCAGCTAATACCTCCTGCCTCCCTTCCCCCGAGGTGCCAACTTTGTCCACTGCTATTTGTCCTTGAACTGGGCATTGAGGAACCATGGAGATACTGCAAACTTCTAACAAAGAGACGTGCACAAATTGGATGATGTGTTTTGGAATGGCTTCAGTGTCCCAAGCAGACTAGAGAAGAAATGGGCAAAGATGCCAAACAGAACATCCTCTAAATTCAGCCAGGATGAGCATCTGGCTCTAAGCAGAGATGGATATGAGTTGGTAGCATTGGGCTGGAATAATTAGTTAATAATTATTTACTGCATAATATGAATTGCAGTTTTCTGTAATTAAGCAGCAATCATCTGTTACTATCTTCAAGGAATCAGAAAACTCTGTTTGCACAAGGAGAGAGGAGAAAGTAGAGTGAAGGTGTTAACCATGGAGGGAGTCCTGGCTTCATAGTCTCACTAATAAGGAATTTAAGAAAAGACTAATCTTTCATTTCATTAGAGTCTGAGAGAACAACACCAGGTTAGCTGAAAATGCCGGTGGTTGCCAGCAAGAGGGAGATGAAGAGAAATCATGCCTTTTGAGTTCAACAAGCTGCTATGAAAATACACGTGTGTGTGTATGTGCGCATGCGCACATGTGTACTCTGAGTGTGTGTGCATGTGTAAGTGATGGGACATCATCCAGAGAAACAGTGAGAAAGTCCAAGACTGTCAGGGATGGTATGGCACTTTGAATGAGAATGGCCCCATTGGCCCACAACTTTGAATACTTGATCCCTACTTGGTGGAACTCTTTGGGAATGATTAGGACCTGTGGCCTTCCTGGAGGAGGTGTGTCACAGGGGAGGGTTTGGA
Source organism: Dicrostonyx torquatus (assembly GCA_028555095.1). NCBI lineage: Eukaryota > Metazoa > Chordata > Mammalia > Rodentia > Cricetidae > Dicrostonyx > Dicrostonyx torquatus. The sequence goes on along the minus strand of JAQHUG010000071.1, from coordinate 3,204,910 downwards.
GATTCAAATGATTCACACTTTCACATGTTCTCTCTCTCTCTCTCTCTCTCTCTCTCTCTCTCTCTCTCTCTCTCTCTCTCTCTCTCTCTCTCTGCCTATATGCCCAGTTAAGTGCTTTCTCTTTAAGTTGCCTTGGTCATGAAATTTTGTAACAGCAAAAGAAAAGGTAACTAAGACAGCCTCCAAGGTTGTTAATATCTATTTAGCTATCTAACATGGGGACAATGGAACCAAAGTAGAAATAGAACAAGTGCCAGCGACCGCGTGCATGCTATTCCTTATATGGGTCTAGGACAGTGGTTCCCAACCTTTTTAATGCTGCAACCCTTTAAGACAGTTCTCCATGGCGTGGTGACCCTAATATAAAATTATTTCTATTGATACTTCATAACTGTGCTTTTGCTACTGTTATGAATCTCAAAGTAAATATTTTTGAAGACAGACATTTGCCAAGAGGGTCACGCAGATTGAGAAGCGCTGTTCTAGAACATGGGTGAATTTACACAAATGTCAGTGTCAAAATCTCAAGGCAGGAAGGTAAGAAGAGCACAGAAAAGATGCTTTGGAGAGGACAGTAGGAAAATAAAGACTACATGGGGACCCATGTTGGCTTTCCTTTAGGACTGTAGGAAAAGACATGTTACCCACTGTTGGAATGCCTGTCAGTGGCTGTGCAGCTGTTGGCTATGGAGTCTTCCTTGTGTAAGGTCATGGCCATGTAGGGCAGTTCCCAGGCTGTGACTGAAGCTGAAGGACAAAGGCCAAGACACTGCAGGAAACTTTGGGAAACAGAAGCAGCCATTAAAACTGAAAAACCCTTTTTGAATCAAGGCAAGGCTGCTCTCAGCACCAGTTCAGTTTCATCTTCTGTGCACATCTGCTCCCCTACCCACTCTCCTTCCTGGCATTCATCCTCAGAGCATGTGCTGTGGTTTGGATGTGCACATCTGCCCCCCCCCAGGTATTCATTTTCAGACTATGTGCAGTGGTTTAGATGTGCCCATTCCCCTCCCCTTCGTCTGGTATTCATCCTCGGAGCATGTGCTGTGGTTTGAATGTGCACATCCCCCCCTCCTTCTACTGGTATTCATCCTTGAAGCAAGTGCAGTGGTTTGGGTGTGCACATCTGTTCCCCTCCCCACTTTTCCTGGTATTCATCCTTGAAGCATGTGCAGTGATTTGGATGGGGAAAGTTCCCTACTATTCATGTACCCGTACATGTGGTCTCCAGCTGTTGGTGCTGTGTGAGAAGACTATGGGACCTTCAGGAAGCAGAGCCTTGCTCAAAGAAATCTATCACTGGGGTTTCACTTCGAGAGTTTGTAGCCTCTCCTTGATATTGTCTCTCTCCCTCTCCCTCCCTGCCTCCTTCCTGTGAGGATGAAATGTGACCAGACAGCTGCCAAATTTTTTCTGCCATTTACCATATCTCCCCTTCATGATGGGTTCTATCCCTCTGGAACTGCAAGTGAATTTAGAGCTTTTCTTTGTTACATTGTATGGTTGTTTGAATAAGAACAGCCACCATAGACTCATATTTGAATGCTTGGTCATCAGGGAGCAGCACTACTTGAGAGGGATGAGAAGGCATGGCCTTGTTGGAGGTGGTGTGGTCTTGCTGGAGGAAGTGTGTCACTGGGAGTTGGCATTGGGATTTCAAAGTCCCAAAGCAGACCCAGTGTGTCTCTTCCTGCTGCCTGCAGATGAATGTGGAGCTCTCGGCTGCTTCTCCCTAATCATGGCTGCTTGCATGCCACAGTGTTCCCGCCATTATAATGGACTAAACTTCTTAAACTGTAAGCAAGTCCCAGTTAGATGCTTTCTTTTACAAGAGTCACCATGACAATGGAGTCTCTTCACACCAACAGGACGGTGACTAAGACAAGTGGCTTTAGGTCATGGTATTTTTGTCACAGCCACAGAAAATGCAACTAACATGGAATGTCTTGAAAAACACCTTACCCACTAAACTCTTAGAGTCTTCTGCCTCTTAGATGAAAACACAACATTGTGAAGATGAGGTAATGTGCAGTGAATACTCCTGTCTCAGGAGCTCGCAGAGGAAGGGCTGGCTCTTCTCTGCTTCTGGGAACTCTCTCTTTTTTTAAAAAAATATTTATTTATTTATTTATTTATTTATTATGTATATAATATTCTGTCTGTGTGTATCCCTAAAGGTCAGAAGAGGGCACCAGACCTCATTATAGATGGTTGTGAGCCACCATGTGGTTGCTGGGAATTGAACTCAGGACCTTTGGAAGAGCAGGCAATGCTCTTAACTGCGGAGCCATCTCTCCAACCCTCTGGGAACCCTTTAGGCTGGGTACCTGACTGACACCTGAGAGAGCTTCACCATGGATGGCAGGAACTGCAATCTCATCTCTCCATCTTATCTTTTATTTTCTTCTTTGTTTGTTCTGAGACAGTTTTCATGTAGCCCTTGAACTCACTCTGCAGCCAAGGATGACATTGGTTTATTGAATTTATTTATTATTATTGTGCATGTGAGAGTGCATGTGCACATTTGCATCTGTGTGTTAGTGTGTGTGTGTGTGTGTGTGATGGCATATACACACGCCACAGAGCACAAAAGGTCAGAAAACAGTTTGTTGGAGGATATGTTTTCTCCTTCTGTTATGTGTTCCAAGGATCAAACTCTGGTTAACAGGCATGCACAAAAAATACCTTTATCTGCTGAGCCATCTTGCCAGCCTGAGGATAACAGTGAACTCCTGGTTCTCCTGTCTCCACCTCTTACATAGTGGAATACAAGCATGCACCACCACATCCAGTTTATGTGGCAAAATGGAAGGAACCATCATACACTCTAGGACTGCAAGTCTCATCTTCATATGAAGAGATTGAGCAGTAAATGGCACTTGCCACCAAGCCTAACAACTTGAGTTCAATCCCTGGGGCCCACATGGTGAAGGAGAGTACTGAGTCCTACAAGCTATACTCTGACTGTCACGAGAATATCATGATCAGCACATACCCAACAAATCAGACATACACGCACACACACATACACACACATACACACACACACATACACACATACACACACAATCACACACACAAACATACACACATGTGGGGAGCCGCGCCCAATATTCACCATTATAAGATGGCGCTCATATCTTGTGTTCCCGAATAATAAACAGGTGCATTGCACATATGCGAAGGGTTTTTCCACCGCGTCCGATCCTACCTATCCCGTGGCGTGGCGTCATCCCGTGCTATGGGTTGCAGCCAACCAGGGGCTGACACGTCCTAGGCGAGGAGAAGCCTCTATTTAAGGGAGGGGTTTCCCCGCCTCTGGGTCTCTGCTCTGGAAGCTTATGCTCTCCCTCTCAAGAGCATTAAAGCATACTGCAGAAGGATCCTTGTGTGCTGCATCGTTCTTGCTGGCAGAAGTCAAAAGGCTTAGTCTCTGGGCACCTCTCTAACATGACTTCCAGGTACACAACCTCCTGGAAGCTGAGCTAGACTCTCCAAGGCATCTTGAATAAGTGCTGGCTGATCTCTGGCTTCTAGAAATGGAGCAGGAGGTACAACGGGTTCTTGGGCTGCCTGAAACTGCTCTAGAGAAACGCCATCTGCACCTGCTATGGGCCCTGACCTTGGAGAAGGAGCTTGCATCTGAGGGGGTCTTGCCAAGGCCTCCACACTGAACTTGCTCTCACATACACACACATACACCTTCTCAGGTCCCCACAGAAATAATCCCACAAAACCTCTCTCTTGGCTGCCCTAACTTGGTAAATGGTTTCCAAGCAATCACACTGGCTGTAAATCCCAATGTCACCCTTGACTCCTCTTAATCCTACCCCTATACCCATCAGCAAGTTCTGGGTCCTATATGTCCAGTGTCTGTATAACCCCAAAAGAATCAGTAAACTGGAAAGGAAACCCATACCTCCCCCACAGTTCCGCCTACCCACCCTTGTCTTCTCACCAGCTCAGCTCAGTTTCTTCCCTGGTTCCTTCTCACTGGTTGGTCTCAGCTTTAAACATCAGCTCAAAGAGGATGGCCACAGTTCACAGTATGCAAAACTCCCAAGAACCATACATGAGTTTGAAGCACCAACCATGTGTTTCCAGTCATTGCCAGAGTGGTCATCTTTGATTGCCATACATAACTTGGGGTGACATGGTAGTGATGAGCATGACTATTGACATTCTTCTCATGTCTGTTTCTTTAGATAAAAATCCCACTTATAAGAACTTCACTGTCATTATTTGTCCTAAACCAGAAATAGAGCAGCCTGGACAGTAAGCGCCCATAATTATTGGCCCTATACATTAGAGACAATGTCATCATAGTTCACAGAATTTGGTTTCCCCGCTGATGGAGAACATCTGGATGCTCTACCTCTTGACCTTGTTGGTGATCGCCATGATAGGCAGGGATTGCCCAGTGTTCAGGCTCTGCTCAGAGCGGGGAACAAGGGACGATCAGCCCAAGCCCCAGTACCTGGTGTTTCAGGCAATCTTATAAAGCTAAGACAACAAACTCTGTAAGCCTACAGAACAAGGAACGAAAAAACACTCCTTTGTTCATATCTTACTGCTAGGATTAGAGCAAATGCCATTAGGGCCCCTCATGTCCTGAGCCATGCATATGGCCATAATTGCACATGGTGACTCTGAGCTTTGGGCAATAATCTCTCATGGTTCACCAGCCCACTCTGAGAGGCCCAAGTCCTGGAAGTCCGAAGATGTTGCTATGACGAAAGCCTGTCTAACCTATTGTAACCCCATGAGCAGCCAGGCTAGACATGGGCTGTAAAAAGATGTTGTTTCAGATAAGATGGTCTGTTTTGTACTTTGTTTTTTTCACCCTCGACATTTAATGGTCAAGTGAAAAAGAGATCCAGGCTATGATGATGGTCCAATGACTTATGTGGTTTATATGATGAATAGATGGAGAGTCTGATTGAGGGGGAAGCTGTTGAACCCTCAGATGTACACTCGTCCCTTTGGTGATTCCACACCTCCTTTATGGGACCTGAACTTCACTGAAGCTGACCTTCAAAAGCAAAGCTATTTCCCCAGCAACCAGATCCCCAGCTTTCTGTCTATGTGACCCCACTTCCCTGGTCCCTGACTGCTTCTCTGTGGGATTGAATGTGTGAACTCAGAGGATTCCAGGGGTATTGCCGTCTGTACTTCAGGAAGAAATCTCCTTCCCAGCCTGACTTCAGTTTCTGATTTCCTCTTCCCAGAGGCCAAAAGTGCTACTCTGCCCTTGGTTGAGGGTGACTTTGGGCACTGATGAGAGACAGAGGTCTCATACCACCCTCAACCGAGGATGCTCTGCCCTCTTCAGCAGACAACATGCCTGTTGTAGCAGAGATACTCTTGGCAGACATCTCAAAATGTCAGACCTGGGTACCAAGTTGCTCTTTAATGCTTAGGAAAGAACTGTCTCAAATAATCTGTGATTTCCACAAGGCAAGGGTTGTAGGTAGAGCTGCTGTAGGACAATGGTCTTACACCCTGTAAAGATTGGTCACTTGTAGTGGTTTAATAAAATGCTGATTTTCCAGTATCCAGGCAGGAAGTATAGGTGGGATGACCAGAATAGGAGAATTCTGGGAAGAGGAAAGTCTCAGTCTACAGTCATCACTCAGATGCAGAGGAAGCAAGATGAAAATGCCTCATTGATAAAGGAACCAAGCCACGTGGCTAACACAGATGAGAATTATGATTTAATGTAAGATGTAAGAGTTAATAAGAAGCCTGGACTAATAGACCAACAAGTTTTTAATTAATGTAGGCCTCTGTGTGTTTCTTAGGGACAAACAGCTGCGAGACAGGGTGGGACAGAAATCTCTGTCAACATATAGCTAAGTGGACACTTGAATTGCAGGACCCACAAATCAATAATTAGAAAAGTCATCAGCCACATTCTACCCTATCATTGTCTGTTGTGTCCTTCACATGTCTTGATTCCAGAAGGGAATGGACACATCCTAATAAAAGATCATTTGCTTAATGGTGAGTTTCTTCATCCCTCTTGAGCATCTTTCTCCATCCTGTTGAATTTAATCTCAACATATCACCGTTAATTTGGGAGTGCTAAAGCACTAGCCTTGGTCTTCTGTAACGGTTATATTTTTATTCCTTCATTCCCTTCCTTTCTGCAGTATGACCTTTTCAATAAAGTATTTTGCTTAAAATTTTAAATTATTGCAGAAACCGATAACATTAACTTGGGATGGGCAATTTTTGTTTGTTTGTTTTGAGATTAGGGCCTCACTTTGCAGCTAGGGCTGACCTTAAATCCTATGTGCTCCCCTCTCTCATCCATAGTGTTAGAATTATAGGTGTATGATATGAAGTTTTAATCTCATTATTAAATGTTCATTTTATACACAAAAATATTTTCTACAAATAAACCATCTTCACAGCTTAGGAAATTCTTGCTACAACCTCTCAAACTGAAGCCCCATGAACACACATAGGGACAGCCCAGTTTTTTTTGACATGATGTGGCAAATTCACCAAATGCAATGTAACTCCCTACATAAAATTTGGTTTCTGCTCATTTCTGTGTAACCAAATGCCAAGTTTTCTGTGAAGATTCAGATGAAAGCCTCAGCTGACTGATTTTACATTAAAACAACATAATAAACAACAAAATCGGTTTTAAAGGTAAACAAACAACTTTGGTATCTTGTGTTTTAGAGCCTATATATAATAAAATATGTATCAGAAGTAAAGTCATGTCTATCTAACAAGACTGAAATCTATAAGAAATATAAAGTCTCAATATCTTATTTCTGCTTTTTCTTCAAATTAAACAGACTTGTTTTTCTAGACATCTTTACTTGAAATGTGGCCAAGAAAACCTCATGTTAGCACAAAATACTTTCACAATGGCCCTCCTATCTAACAAACACATGAACGTTAATTTCAACTACAACAGTTAGAATTTTAAAATGTTCCATGCCTCACTAAGCAGTAAAAACATGTCGCTTACTGTGTGTCTTGTAAGGGGCATTCACAGACACTTGGTTTCCTGTCACTTTTCTGTGCTCTCACACAAGTCAGAAACATATAAAACCAACTATTATTTTCTTTCCACTCACCCTGAAAACTCAGAAATGTATAATTAGATCATTTGCTCCTTTTTCCATGATGGGCAGTGAACATGATACATTTCCAGATGTTTGGAAATACAGATTCAAGAAAGATCTGTGTCTGGGGTATAGTCCTTACCTTCATGCCTAGAATAAACTTTGACTGAGAAAAGCAGAACACTCACCAGGGATGGCTTCATTTATGGATGAAAACAAGACCCAGAAAGTCACCTTGGGAGGAAAGAAATTAAAGTCAGAATTCACATCTGCAGGGAAGTTAAGGAAGAAGGACAGATAAGCAGACAACTGAGAGGGGAGCATTGAGATGAATCTTGCTTCCCATAAATTCCGGGGTGGGGGGCACACAAGGAGGGCTAGTGCCTCTGCAACCCACATTTTCTTTTCTTTTTCTTTTTTTAGGTGTAAATTTTTTTATTGTCAAAAGAAAAATTTATGGCCCTTTTCATGGCGGCGGGTCCTTGGTGAGTGCCACAGCTTCAGATCCACCTGCTCAACTCAGGGTAAGATCAACTCTAGCACCCAGCCTCTCTGCTCGATTAGGAGACATCCTCTCCACTTTCCCCAGCTTTGCTGTGTCCTACATTCCAGAGGGTCCCTGGGCAAGACTCACCTTTGGCGGGACCCCAGTTCCCCATGGGAATTGGCCTGCTGCAGGGCTGGGACATTGGCCCTGGCTTTTCTGCACCCCACACTCCAGAGTGTCCCTAGACAAGGCTCCCCTTTGACGGAGGCCCAGGTTTCCCCTGGAAATTGGCCTGCAGCAGGGCTGGAACCTTGGACAAAGGAGAGTCCAGCATAAACCTGCAGGGCTCCAGCAGAGAAGTCCGCCCTTTTCATGGC
>JAQHUG010000071.1:3139832-3157041 GCA_028555095.1 Dicrostonyx torquatus | reverse complement strand
CCATTCATCATGAGAAATTTCTATGGTGACGATTGAGATATTCAACAAAGTAACTATGGGACAAATTCAGTTCAGGCACCCACTCCTCTTCTGCCCAAGTACCTAGCTGGGACTTCCCTGGGAATACCTGGGATCCCCTCTAGAGACAAGTCTCTTGTAAATCTTAAAATGACTCCCGTTATTGTAGATATCTTATTCCTTTCCCCAATATCCACCCTTCTCCATCTCCACCCTCCCCAATGAACAGATTTTAAAATGTTTTAAAAAGTGATGAGAAGAGAAGCCACGAAAAGAATGACCAGAAAAGCCTGGAAAGGGCAGGTTTGCAAAGAATAAAAAGCAACGTTTTGAAAGCAAATTCACTTAGAAACTTAACATGGCTAGATGGAGCCAGAAAGGGGTTGACTGCCTGTGGTGCAGCCCTGAAAACTGGAGGAATGTGACCTCTGAGGAGCAGATGAGAGACTTGGGTGTGTGGCAGCTCTCCACTCTCAGTGGTCAACGGTGACAGGGAGATGCCCCAGCAGAACAAACAACACACTATTATCCTTGTTCCCTACCTGAGCAAACAAAGGCTCCAGGAGATGAGCCTAATTGTCCAAGATCTCCAGGACAGGGTCTCAGACACAGTGGTCTGGACTTTTGGTCATGACCTTCCTCTAGTGTAACCAACACAAGGAAAGAGATTGAGGATATCTCACTTGGCCACACTTCAAAGGCCCGATGCTGGTGTCCAAAGCCCCCTGTCCATGGGTTCTATGCTATAAAGTCAAGCCTGAGCCACAACCCCAACACTGTGTAACTTGGAGGTGGGGAACCAAGAAATGAGATAGCTGGCTGTCTTGCTTACACTGCGGAAATTGAGCATTTGTGGCATTCAGGTAGTGTGGCCCAATTGCCCAGCCAGCAAGCATCTCCCCTCCCCAACACCTGTCGCCTCTGATGCCCCCAGAGGTAGAGGGGATTCTCATACTGTCCACCCCTGCAGGAACCAATGAGCAGGCCATCATAGACGTGCTCACCAAGAGAAGCAATGTGTGGAGGCAGCAGTTTGCTAAGTCCTTCAAGGCTCAATTTGGCAAGGTAAGCAAGGTGCATGCTGAAGACCGGGCAGCAACTCCAGAGATGGGCACATATGCACAGGGGACAATGCAGTAAGGTGATCCTTCCATTCATCTGTGGTCGTTTCCCTGGCCATTCTGTTGTGTCTGGTAGACTCATTTATAGCTCAGATCACGGCCTGGACATTTCTTCCCCATTCTCTTTCCCTCAGGATCCAGCCTCAGCTCTCTTCAGCCTTGTCCCCACTACCTAAGCCTCTTCCGTGCTCCCTGGCTGTGCATGCCTGGCCCTGCTTCCGTCCACAGCCCAGACAAAGGCTCCTCATGATCACTTGCATGTCCCTCATCTCTCCTGCCACCGGAGGATCAGCAGCTCTTAGCACAGAGGCAGGTTTTGAAGGTACAAACTGAATGCCAGAAGCCTGTGCCTAGACATGGGTGCCTGGAGAACCTCCCTCTGCTCACAGATTTCACACAAAAACACCAGTGATGAGGTGCAAGCCTCCCCATGGGAAACCACACATTTGCAACTCCTTCTCCTTACCTTTTCAAGCTACACATTGCCCTCTGTGTTCAACACCAGAGAGCCAGAATAACTTCCAAAGGTACTTCCAGAGCCTGTAAGTGACAGTGGCAAGGCCCTGTACAGATTGGGGGTGTGGCACCAGGTGGCTTCTTGTAGATACATGTGCCCTTAGAAAGAGACAGGCATGAGATGGAATCTTGGAATCTTCTCCTGTCCCTTCCTCCCTCCCTCTCTCATTGTTTTTTCCTTCCCTCATTCAATCATTTAAGGATGTTAAACATGGTGCTGCCACGCCCAGGTCTTGCCTTTTGAAAGTGATGGCAATTCAATTTTCTGGAGTTTAGAATGTGCCCAGAATTGAACTGTTCCCAGAGCTGACACACATGCCGGTCACCCCATAAGCAATGGTATAAAGCCCAAATTCCACTGTACATATCTAACAGGCACAGATGCAGATGCTTAGAGAGGCTGAGGACCTGGCCCAGGAGATCACAGCAGCATGACAATCTGTCATGTGGAGAGGAAGAGTCTCCAGGCTGGGTCCCGCCTGCTCTCTGACTCCAGTGGGCTTGGAGGACACATCATCTCACCTTTCTTTTGCCTGCCCCAGGACCTCACTGAGACCTTAAAGTCAGAGCTGAGTGGCAAATTTGAGAGACTCATCATGGCCCTCATGTACCCACCATACAGATATGAGGCCAGGAAGCTGCATGATGCCATGAAGGTACTCCACTTTGCCATACGTTAGAATGGCCACCTTGTCCCCAACTTACCTAATGAGCTTCCAACCTGCTCAAACAGCCAAACAACAGTGGGACTGCCCAGTCACAGTGAAGACCCAATCAGTACTTCTTAGAATAGGGACCAGAAGGGATGCAGAAAACTCAGAAACCCATCTCTACAGTCCGAGCACCGCCCCTTGGCCATCCTTCTCTCCTCACCATTCCTATTACTCTCATGGATGAGATGGCATTGGAGACCCAGAATCCACAATCTTTCCCACTGGAAGGATACCTTTCTGATTTATTCCAGGAATTATAGCTGTGTTCTCTAATCCCACCTTTAGGGTAGTGTTGGCTCATTATCCTCATTGACAGATACATAAGGAAGGGAAGTTGGAGCCACATGTGTGAGACCACTTAGCTAAAGCAGGAGAGCTGTGATCATTTGCCCAATAGCTGTCACAAGAAACAAAGGTGGGGATTCAATACCACCCCTCTAACAGAGGCCCCAGCAGAGGAGGGCAGAGAGGTGGCAAATAGCTTCTGAGAAGACAGTGCAGGCAGAGCAGGAGACCAGGAGCAGAACATTCCAGAACATAGAGGGTTCTCTCCTCAGGGCTTAGGAACCAAAGAAGGGGTCATCATGGAGATCCTGGTTTCTCGGACAAAGAACCATCTGAAAGAGATAATGAAGGCCTATGAGGAAGGTAAGGGGGAGGCAAAGTTGGTGGGGTGGAAACCTAGGAATGGCTGAAGAGTTAGCAGCCTGAGAGGGAATGAGAGTCGGAAGCTCCCAAGGGAACTATGCCAAATTGGAAAGGACCCTTTGGAGGTCTTTTCATACCAGTCCCAGTACCTATATATATGCCAAATTCTATGCCCAACAGTGGTTGAGCATGGGAAGAGAGATGTGTGCCAACTAAGCTCATGTCCCTTAATTCTGTGGCAGTGCTGGGGAACAGAGGCAGCAGTGGATGGGAGAATGCCTACTGCATGTCCATGGGCTAAGCCAGAACACTGGAGAGGGTCATATGCTATGGCCACACTGTGTTAGGGGAGCCCCACTGGTCAACTCTCCCATATAGTGCATAGTTCGCCAAACAAGCAAAGGCCAGCCAGCCCTCCATGTTGTACACCTGGCCAGGGTAGCCTGAAGGTTCTGGCTTCACTGAACTTGACAACAGAATGGCCTCCATATGCAGGTCTTGGTCTGGTTCTCTGGCCTGGTCTGTGTCTCCCTTTAGTTTGGTTGCTGATTTATGTCACTTTAAGGTCTGGATGATTACCTACATCGGTCTCTATCTCTAGGACATCTAACTGTTATATGTACACCTGCCAAGAATTTGACCTCCCATGGGAATTCTTCTTCCCATGGGAAGAAGAGGTGGGAAGTGGGTATGGAGGAGGAAGTACGTTGCAGGCCCTGGGTCACTCACTGCCCATGCCTTCTGGTTCTCTTCTCCTGCAGACTATGGGACTAACCTGGAAGACATCCAAGCAGATACAAGCGGCTATCTGGAGCGGATTCTAGTGTGCCTCCTTCAGTATCACAACCAAGATCCAGGAATCTGTGGCTTGGGCCCTAGCAGCAACTCTTGAGCAATGCTTTTTGAGTGCCATCTGGGTTATAAAGAACCTGAGAGGTCTGAGGACACAATCTATGCCTCAGCATGATAACAGGGTCCTAACAGCAGAGCCCTCCTTCCTCAACCTTTGTGTGGCTCCGTGCCAGGCTCTGCCTAGATTAGCTCCCTGAATCTACCATTGCAATCTGTTCATATCAGACAAATGCCAAAAATGAGACTTGATGAGGACAGCTGGCTTGCAGGTCTCATGGTTTCAAGAAGCAGCAGCCCTTACTTACCTATCTGCCCTCTCAGCCCCACAGTCCCCTCACCATGTGTTCTGATTGCTGACCTGCCTTACAGAGCCTTTTCCTCTGATCCTAGGGCACCAGAGATGATGTGAGTGGCTTCGTGGACCTAGGACTGGCCCTCCAAGTTGCACAGATGATACTGTGCCCTGGTCTTACCAGTTGAACTCTGAGTTTTGTAATCCCCTTTGCTAAGGGAGCCTTCTTTAGTACAGACCCCACTCTACAGCCTCCACCTTGTGGTAACAAAGGAGGAAAGAGAGGTCTCTGGAAAGCTCAGAAGAAGAAAACACTGGAGAACCTGGGGAAGGAAAGTACCAAGGCTCTCCTGGCAGAGACAGCCTCTCTCAGAGCCCAGAGCTCATTCATACACAGATCTCTGTGTATCTGTCTCTTGGTAGAGAGCTTGCTGCTCAGTGTTCCCAGAGCAACAGGGAAGGAGCTTCTGTCCCCAGATAGAGAAGAGTCTTGAGCCAACGTTATTGGTGAAAGAGGAGCCCAGGACAGTGACTGTCCAAGTGAAATGGAGGCTGACTCCAGGTCTGGGGCTCTAGAGGCGTCTCTCTCCACCTTGTTTCCAATCCTAGGATATGTATGCAGCGGGTGAGAAGATCCACGGGACTGATCAGATGAGATTCATCACCATCCTGTGTACAAGCAGTGTCACCAGGAAACATGGGGTGCATGGTCAGGGTTCAGCCTCGATGGGTTCGCACGTTCTGGTCTAGGAGTCCGTGGATTAGAAAAATTAGGTTGGAAAGATATGAAAGACATATACCGGGAGGTAAATACTGAAACTGTATCCTGAATCGTCCCATGTTTATTTTCCATATGTTTCATTTTATAGACCCCAAAAGTGTATATAAAATTTTATATACTTCCAAAAGTGGGGGAAGAAGACCAATGTCTGCTTTAACATGACACAAAGGACAACCAGAACAATTGCTTACTTCAGTACTTGAGACATTAAGCCACTATTTCCTGAGTTAAGCATTGGATATTCTGGGCAGGATATGCAGTGAACTCACCCTAGAGCAAGTGTCCTGTAGGCAGCAACTCCTGAGTCAAACCTCCTGTTTTAAATGAAGGGGCAGGAATAGGCTTGAATTCTCTGACCTTTGATCAAGGTGGAGCAAATCCACTTCTGTGGGCTATCTTAATCCAAAACACCAAGTAACCACACCCTAGGTCAGGATATCTTGTTTGTAGCCACACCTGTCATCAACAACTTTGAAAGAGCAAAAATAAGCTCAAACTCTCTGCCCTTTAGTCACGGTGGAAATGACTCAGTCTGTGGGCCCTGGCAGTGCGTGGTGCCCTAGCCACACATCCTCTCCCTTTGTGGGAAGATCTGATGTATAGTCATACATGGCTTAGACTTGGAAAGAGAGCCATGGAGACCTGAACTCTTTCCTTTGTGCCAAGAGGGAGGCAAAGATGGCACATGGATGTGCAACGTGTAATCTATGTGTTTCTCGAGTAAGTGCTTCTCTCCATAGTGTTCGGGGAATATGAAAAAATTGCCAATAAGAGCATTGAGGATAGCATCAAGAGTGAGACCCATGCTCATTGTGGGTAAGAAGGGGTGTGGCTCTTGGCACATATGCATCCACAGCCCATGAAGGTGAAAGCAAGGGATGGGATCTCTATAGTCAAAGGTCACACCTCACCCCCAGTGCTCTTAATCTATACCCTTTAAGTCAGGTCCCTGGGTTCACAGCACTTGAGAGTCTCAGTGTGACCTGGTGAGAACTATTCCCTGTGCTATCTATACAGTGCCATGTGTTGCATCAATGTGTGTGTGTGTGTGTATGTGTGTGTATACACAAGAGTGTTACCACAGTAACTCCAAGACCAGGGCCCAGGCCTGCCCAAAGACACTACTTAATGAGCATCCTACTTCTGCTCCTGTACCCTGCTCAAAGCCACCTTTCTGGGTCTAATTGAAGTTCCAAGTCACTACCTTGGTCACTAACTGAAGAAATGAGGGTGTGTGTGATTTGAGTCCCAGCCAAGAGAAACCCAGAAAACTTTGCCTGCCACAGAGGACTGAGTCAGCTTATCATAACCTGCCCATAGCACATCTTGAGTCTAAAGTTGAAGTCATATGGAAAGAGTCACAGTAGAGCTTAGCCCTGAGCCAGGCAGAGAACCACCCCGGTACCACCTCACATAATGGACCCGAGATGAGGATTCCCAGGCTAGGCACTGTTTCCAGGACAGTGTTGATGACTGTGGTAAAGTGAATTTGGTTTATTCTATGTTGCAAGAGCTAGTCACACCCTGTGACGTCACCTGGAATTCTACCCATGGACCCTACAAAGTAATGCCTCCTCAACAGCAAAGGTGTGCAGAACCACACTGTGATGGGCAGTTCCTGCTCGTTTTTCTTAAAGCCTTAGTCAACCTCAGGTCACAGATGTGTCAGAAGGTTGAGTAACAAAGTCATACAGAATTAATCAAGACAGAGTTCATGCAAATTCCTATCTTCCATACAACCCACACGCTCCCAACCTTGGGTTAAAACACTATCTCCCAATAGAAGATGCCATGATCCATGAAAAATATTTCTATGGAAAAGAAAAATTGAGGTCCATGTTCCAGGCCAAGGACTCCTGGTGCCTTAGTCATTAAAGCCAAGTTTCTTTTATTACATGAAAATTCAAACGGTGGGGTTTCCACTCACAAGGGACTCTGAGACGTGTAGCCACCATGCTGTGACAACCAGTGTGGAGCCAAGTTGTCAAGTTCTTAATGGAGAGTCTTCCTGAATGTGACAACTTACAGATGTCCTCCCAAAGACCCGAGGTGGTGACTTCAGATGAGCCCCCTAGTACTGCATTCCCATCTCCCCCTTTGACCTGGCTGCTCTGGGCTCTTGGAGCTCTGTCCACTGCCCAAGGCTCTGCTCCTTGCTTCATTCTCTCTGCCTGACACAAAGCCTCCATTCTGAAGCTAGGTGGCACACAAAGAAACATGTCAGCCTTTATGTAATACGAACCCTTAACACCCACAGGAACATGTAAACAAATGCAAGTGTGTGCAACAAGGCCTGCACCCTCCTGTTGTCACTAATACAGTTTCCTGTTTGCCAGTGAAATGCACTCGGAACCCCCACAGCTACTTTGCTGAGAGACTCCACTAAGCCATGAAGCTGTCCTGCCTGCCGCCTCCTTCTCAATGAGTCATCCGAACAGGATGCCAGATGCACAGCCAGGGCGCTCAGAGCCACTGCTGTCATAACTCTGGTGTCCCTTTGTTCTAATCTCTCATATGTCAGAAAGATTTGCATTCTCAGAGGGCAAACTAGGGAAGGGAAGCCACAGCTCCAGAAGGGACATTTCAGCAGGTGCATTGACAGATGGTTGTTGAAGGCTCACTGAATATTGAAACACAATTGACACCCGAAATGTTATGAAGCCAAGGCTGGATCAAGGTCACATGACTGCTAAGTGGGAGAGTCAGGCATCACTCTTGAACCCATTGGGTTGGGCTTTCCATCGTGCTATCCCTCCTCTTGGAGAACACATTTGTTGTTGCAGGCCATAACACCCTTGACACCGGCAGACTGTAGGGACTTTCCCACATCTGGCATGTCAGCTTTCCTCCCCTCGACCAGGTGCTAGCTTCGGAGTTCCCATTGTTTACAAGGCTGCCCTGGCTACAGAAGTGGACATGTTGCTCTTTACAAGGACAGTTGCTGGGATCTGGAACTAAACTGGAAGAGAGACATTTAAAGCAGTTATCAGTGACTAACATCAGTGCCCAACCTCTCTACTACATGACACTGGCACCACCCAAAGTGGAAGCCATACCAGCATTCCAAGCCCTCTGGACACATTGTCCCATGAAGGAGAAAGTGTGCTGTTTCCTTGGTCATGAAGCTCCATCTGAATCAAGACAAGTCAGAAGGTCCTGCCTGTGAAATGGGCAGTTGAGTAACATTGGCAGAGATGCTGCTCACACAGAAAACCTTCCTGGAGGGGTGGGGGTTTGGGTACAGAACCTCATGTGGCAAAGCAAATGCATATGGCAACCTGAGGTATTGGGATTCTACTAAGGAAAGGCTCAGTCCCTGAGTGAGGAAACTGAGAGAGGCCCATGTCATGGGCTCTAAGGGAAGCTAAGTCCCAGAGCACTTGCAAAGCAAGCAGAAGCCCTCTGGTTCTATCCCTAACACCACCAAAGAAAAGAATTTGGAAAAAAAAAACTGTATTAGCAAGGCTCCTCTTGGTGTTCTCCCCACTAATGCAGAGGGTCCCCGCATGCAGTTCTAGCCCTTCATAAAGCCCCACACAGGTCTGTCCATCATCAGAGGTAGACAGGAAAGGTGAGACGTGATGCCTGATTGGCACTGTCTTCTCCAGAGAGCAAGGACACCTGATGGGACATTGATAAGGAACATAGTCTCAAGGAGTGACATTGATCTAAACCTTATGCAGGGTCAATTCCAGAAAATGTATGGCAAGACTCTGAGCAGCATGATCATGGTAAGACACAGGCCCCTCCTCTCACCACCGGCCTGTGACACATACATTCCTGGGACACGGTGTTATGACTGAGGTCGTAGGTGACCATCCCTCCTAGCAGGCATCTCACACTTGTACTGCCTACCATGTGGCACACATAGGGACCAGGAAGGAGGAAGTATAACTCTGGGAGTGTGTGGAGCTCAGGGGGCTGCTCTTATCCCAGAGAGCGGCTTTGTGTCTGAGCTGCAGGATATGCAGAGCCTTGAAAAGGAACCGTTTCTGAAGGGGCAATGAGACTAAGAAGTTTTGTAGAAATGGGGATTCCCTCTCTATCCAGATCTAAGGAGTTCTAGCAGGGAACTTAGACTCCAATGATTACCCACCTCCATTCCAATAAGTGAAGGTCCCAGGGTGTTAAGTGCAGAGGGCTGTTACCTTGTTGACTGAGGCCAACAGCCTGTCTGGAAACTGGTGCAAATTGAGACCAGAAGTCAAATCATGGCAAGCATATCCCTGAGTCTTCCTTAGCTACTCGGTCAAGTGCTAGTTCTCTTAGCAGGACAAGTTGTTGACCTCATTTGAGAAGCAACCCGTAGTTTACAATATAACTGGCATTTGCAGGTTCAGACAACCAAGGACCGAAATCATTAAGGAAAAGACGTGTCTGTATTGAACACATACATACGTTTTTTTCTTGTCATTATTTCCTGAACAATATGGTAATGACTATTCACATAGAATTCCCATTGCATTTGATATTATAAATAGTTTAGAGATTGTTTACAGTATAGAAAGATGGGCTGGAGAGATGGCTCAGCGGTTAAGAGCACTGCCTACTCATCCAAAGGTCCTGAGTTCAATTTCCAGCAACCACATGATGGTTCACAACCATCTGTAATGAGATCTGGTGCCCTCATCTGGCCTGCGGGCATACATGCAGGGAGAATACTGAGAATACTGTATACATAATAAATAAATATTTTTTTAAAAAAAAGTATAGAAAGATGTATGTAATTTTTACCCGAGGCCAATGGCATTACCTACTAGGGATTTGACCATATACACTTTGATATCTGTGGAGTCCTGGAACTATTCTTCCATGGATACTGAGGGCAACTGAGGCTTCAGACAGGATGGCATCAGGGAAGCAGGCAGTCAGACAGGGGAGTTGCAATTGAGTTTTGGTGTGGTTTAGACTTCACAACCAACGTGTCAGGTGACAGGAGACTAAGAACAGGTCAGCCTGTGCTGCTGCTACGTTACCAACAGTGTGCACCTCATCACAAATGGCATTTTATAGATGAGAGGACAGGTACCACAGATGTGAAAGGAGAGTCTGTGTATGCTAACAGAACCATGGTCCAGGCCTACAGCACCTAAACCCAAGCTTTCTCTACCCCATGCTCTACACAGATGTGACTCTGACTTCTCTGCTTTCAGCCATGCAGGTGTTGAATGCATAAGGATCATGTTGAATAAGTGAATAACTCTGTGCCTCTGGATCCCGAGAGAAACATGAGGAAGAACCCTGGGGCAGTTGACTGTATGAGGAAACCGCCCACAGGCCTTCCTTGTCTGATAGTTTAGGAGCGGCTCTGTCTCTGTGATACATTTTCCACAAGCACCCCCATTTAGCTGGACAGAGAAATAAAAGCAGAATCAGTGGAACAGTGTGAAATGAGGAAGAAAGAGGGTTGTTATTGCATAGAATTGTGGCATAGAAACCCTAGGAGGGACAGGCCGTGCCCAAGGAGCCCAACTCTTAGTCATGGTAACAGAAGACCAAGGCCAACATTACAAACACAACTTCTAACCTACATGTGCCTCTTACTCCAGGGTGACACTAGTGGTGACTACAAGAATGCCCTGCTGAACCTTGGGGGCAGTGACCCCTGAAGACATAAAAAGAGCAAGGGCAAGAAGAGTGAGCCATAGGCCCTGCTGCTTCAGCCCTGAACCTGGGTGGGATGGTGGGGACACCTCACCCAGCCTTTAGTCTCCACCCCCAGTTTCCAGTGCTTTTCACCCAATGCTCCTGACCCACAAGGTGAGACCAGCCTGGGTTTGTCCTTCCTCCTCTCCCCTAAGTTGTCCCTAAGTATTGCAAAGCCCACCCTAGCCTTACACCTGACCAAACAGAAATGTCAGCAGGAGCCTGTGGGTCCTCATTCCTACAAAAGTTCCTGGGTGCAGGTTACACAGATGCCTGGGCTCTGATCCATCTGCTGCATCAGGGTCTTTGAGAAGCCAACAAACATGGATTTTTCAGCAGGTGTCTCAATGGCTGAGCTTCATCATCAGGCAGCCAGTGGAAGTTTCGGAGAGTAACACAGCCAGGGGAACTGAGAAAGACCCATGTCTCTGATATTAGGCATGTCTGTAACACTACCAGAATTGTTAGGTTGCAGGTGGATGAAAATTCTTACACCATCCTAAAAACAATAATTAGATTAGACAATAAACCAGTCCTGACCCAAGTCCACTGTGGCCTGGGAGACTTAGGCTTCTCCAGGTGTTGACCAAATCAGCCACTCATTCCCTTCGTTTCAAAGCTTGCAGAGAAGGAAGGCACCCAACCCTGAGCATGACTTCTGTCCTCCTCCTATGGTCTCTAAGCCTGAAGGAGCTGACAGAACTCTTCCCAATATTCGTTGAGCTTTCAGCCAATACTCTCCAAAATATGACCAAGAGACAACAAATCTAGCTGAAAGCAACACGCTATAAATGGAGGGCTCTTAGACAGGACCTGCCCTGTCAGGAGCACTTCTGCCATTTATATTCCCTCTTTAATCAAATCCTGGACACCACAGCCCTCAGCTCACAGGGCTTTAAACAGCACTTGGATTAATGGACTTGATTAGTGTCCACTGTTGTCCAACCACAGCACTGGCCTCCATGGTTCACACACAAGTCACATTGTCCCCTTTTATTACAGAAACCAAGGGGCATAATGGTCTGCTAGAAAGCAGCATAATTTATAAAAAATATAATTTTTAAGAGAGACTATGTTTGATCTTGGAGAGAACCTCAGAGCACATTGCTATTTTAATTTTAAACAGACAATGCAAATAATTAAATGTCAGGTCATATTGACAGCCTCAAATTTAAGAGAGTATAGATGGCTGACAGCCCCCAGAGTACTGGAGCATATTAAATCAGATTTATCAGAACACTGAATCATATTTTGCTTTTGAAATCAAACAACAGTATCAATTGGGTTAAAAATGAACCACTTTCTCAAAACCTCTCGGCTACAACTCCCACCATTCAAACCACAATTCTTCAAAAAGTGATCGAGGGAAATGGAGGTGAATTCACAGATAAACAGGAAGTTCCTTTTTAGTCTTTTTCTTTTCTTTTGCCTCCACTGTCTCACGCCAGCCTAATTTAAATGTTGACTTCAAGGAGAGAATGAACAGCCAATATTCATGGCCAAGGTAACAGTGGCAGCTTGATGTGCTTCTAGAACAGGTTAACTTGATATTTTGTCTAGAATTTACACATAGTTTTATGCACCCGAGTATGACTTTCTCACACCAGCTAGTGCTGTGCACTGGGTACTATGGGCATTTTGCACAGCTATTGCAGATTAGCAGGAGTTTTTTATTATTTGTGTGCATGTGTGTGTGTGTGTGTGTGTGTGTGTGTGTGTGTGTGTGCGCACGCCACATATCCCCTGTAGTTACAGCTCCAGGAGCTTTAAGATACCCCATCTGGGTTCTAGGAATCAAAGTGAGGTTCTCTGCAAAAACAGCACACACTCTTAACTGATGAGCCACCTCTCTGGCCCTAGGAAATGTTTTAAATCTGTTAAAGATGGCATCTTTGGTGGTTTGAATATGTGCCCATGTAGGTTCAGACATTTGAAATCCTGGTTCCTGTTTTGGGAAAGATTAGGAGATATGGCCTTGTTGGGAGGTGACCCAACCTGCAGGTCCAGTTATTCAGGGTCTGAACAGTGCCTCCTGCAACCTGCCCATAAATTGAGCATAAGGTTCCTGGGATCCTTGAATAATCTTAGTGAGGGGGGTGGTAATGGCACCAACTGAGGGTACTGCCCTCCAGGTGACCAGTGCAGCCTGGGCTGTTTGAGAGAGTATTCATGGTGATAACCCTTTTTGTTTGTCTTCATCTACAAATTCACCTCTCCAACTGAGCTTATCAGCAGTCCAGGAGGCAGTCTGACTCAGTGGGTTTCATTTATTCTGCCTTGCTATGGTTTCAGCTCTGTCCAGAAATTCTGATTTCCAGGTCAAACACTGGCCCCTAGTAAGGACTGACTAAACTATTTTACTCCATTCTATGGGTAGCAGAAATCCATTTCCTGCCAGCCCTTCTAATATGGATAAGGTAAAGGGAGCATTGATCCCATAATTTTTTTACTGCAGACTAAAGTTCTTTAATATGTTTGACTTTTATTCTCCTGTAAACAGGAAGGAGGATCTCATAATCACCCGGCTCTGACTTGTCCTCAGAGCCATTGATCAACTCATCACATTCAGTTTCCTCTTCAAGTTCCTAATCTAGATCTGAACCTTGTGTTGCCTCAGTTGTATCTGGCTGGGGAACACTGGCATTATTCCTCTGCCTAGCACGCAATCAGGTCATAACAGGAAAAGTCATCTTATGCTGGGGTTTGGATTTTTTGCGTCTATCTAGAGTCAGGCGAGCTTCCATGGTGAGTTGCAGCTCCCGAATTTATGAGGAGAGGTCTGAAAGCTCATGTTGTAACATGAGCACTTGTTTGAGGCCCCCAATCTGTGCCTTAAGGGCAGCATTTGTTTTAGATAATTCTTGAATTAGAGGAGCTGGCAAGGGGAGAAGGGAGGCAGAGGAAGTGTCCAGAGCATAGGGCAGAGGCTGTGGGATTCCCTCTACATGATTAAAAAAGATATGAGAGCCTCCTTATACATCTTATTTAAGTCCTTTCCCACTTTATCCCAAGCCCTTGGGGCTATGTTTGGCCCAATAAGGACCAACCAAGGACATTTTTCATCTATAAAACAAAAGAATTTTACCAAATCTTTCTTCTTGACTCTTACTACTTTCTCTCTGAGCAAACTCTTGAATTCCTCGATAAACCTTAGTTCATTTGAAAATATATGGCACATGATTATGGGATGGCAATGAAAAATGTCTTACCTTCTCCTGAAGAATTACACGAGCGATGCAATTGACAGGATCCTTTGTGTCCTGGGATAATCTTTCACCGACCAGTAGTTTACCGTTCTTCAGGTCCCCTGTTCCGGGCACCACTTGACCCGACTTGCAGATCCAGTTATTCAGGGTCTGAAGAGGCTCTACCTGAAAATCATAAATGAGAGAAAGGAAGAAGACCAAGCACAATTCTCTTGTCAAGGTCTTAGTTTATTAGGGAAAAATGCCAGTATATATAGCTCCGAAATGGGGAGCTAGGCTTGAGGTGGGGGGTCAGGACTTAGGGCAATGAGCAGGAACTGGGGATAATAAAATCTCTGGCTAGCACACCTGTGTAAATGGAAACATTCTTTTGTGGATAGCTAACTTTGGGAGAGGGGCTCTCTGCATCCTTCCTAAAAACAATAGTCTTTGTATCTTTATTAGCTTCCTAAAGTCAATAGCCCTAGCTGGCTCTGTTAAACATTCTAAATCAAAGGTCTTTGCTAACCTCCTGCAATATATTATTAGGGCAAAGGTCCCTGACAGGGAGGTATAACACTGAGAGTGGGCTTTGAGGTTTCAAAAGCCCACACCTGGCCCAGCGCCCTGCCCCCTCAGCCTCCTACCTATACATTAAAGATGTGTGCTCTCAGTTACTGCTCCAGTGCTTTGTCTGCCTGCCTGCTCCCACAGTGATCACCATGGACTCTAATCCTCTGGAACCGTTAAGTCCAAAATTATTTGTTTTCTTGTATAAGTTGCCTTAGTCATGGTGTTTCTTCACAGTGGTAGAAAAGAAACAAAAACAATATCAAAAATACACACAAAAAAAACCCTGAGTAATAATAGCTACTGTGTGCCTATGAATTATGCTACATCATGTAAGTTCCCTAACAGATAAAATACTGATGAAGGAGGTAACAGCCAAAGATTTGTTTTCTCCTTTCTCTTTAATAATCTATGTGTGTGCACATATGTGAGTATGCCTGCCTTCTTCTGTGCATGAGTGTAGATGCCCATGTCATGTCAGGGGGGAATTCTTGCCTTGCACCTTGTCTGAAGTGTGTCCTCTGTGCTGTTCACTGTTGTGTACTCCAGCTAGCTGGCAAGTAACCCCCCGGCTCCCTTCTAGTTCTGCTTCCCATTTCACCATTGGAACCCTGTGACTGCAGGTATACCCAACAAGGCGGACTTTTACCTGGATTCTGGAGATCCAAACTCAGGTTCTCATGTTTGGGCCATGAGCTCCTCATCCAATGAGTCATCTCTACAGCCCTCCTCTTATTTTGTCTTGACTAATTGGTACTTAAAAGAAATATTTTCCAAAGAAATTCATAATTAGCTATCACAGGGTGACCTAGATACATTTCATTTGTGTGTGTGCACATATATGTACACATGTGTGCATATATGTGTGCATATATACATGTATGCATTGTGTGCTTTGTATGGGCATTCATACATATGCATACATGTGCACGTGTGTGTGTGTGCAGGCATACATGTTGAATGTGTATGTGTGCTTGTGTGCCCAGGTATACATGTCTATGTATGTGCATTTATGTGTGCATGCACTTATGTGTGCAAGTTTACATGAATGTCCCTTCATGAGCTTGTGTATTCAGGTGTATATGTGTCCTGTGTGTGCACTTATGTATGCAGGTCTACATGTTTGTCCCTGTGTGTGATTTTGTATTCGGATGTCCATGTGTGTATGTGTGTGCCTGCAGTTCCATATATATGTGACTGTTTGTGTGTAGGTCTACATGTTTGTGCTTGTGTGTGCAGGTATATATGTGTGATATGTAATGCATACATATGCATGCATGTAGAAGTCAGAGGACAGTTTCAAGTGCCATTCCTCAGGAGTTGCCCATCTTGTCTTTTGAGATAGGGTCTCTCACTGAGCCTGGAGCTCACTGTCTGGGCAGAGCTGGGTGGCCTATGAGACCAAGGGGCCTCCTCTCTATGCTTCCCCAGGCCCGGGGTTACAAGTGTGCTCCACCATACCTTGACTTTTTAAATGGCTGCTAGGAATTGAACTCAGCAAACAGTTTTCCAGCTCGGCCATCTCCTCGGTCCTGTTATATGAGGTATGGAGCAGATAGTAGTTCGAATCTGACCCTTAAACACACAGATGCATCTACGCTCCTGCAACACTGTGAACACGGATAATAGAAGGTTGGCATTCATTTGGTGAGGACAAAGAACAACATGAGAGTTTCTGGCTTGGTTTGAGTCTCTTTGCTCAAGCCACACAGGTTACCATTCTGTTTGTAAGCAGCAACTGAGCAGACTGGCCTCAATGGTTCCCTGCTGTTGAGCGAGGCTGGCTTGCATCTCATCAAGCAGGTGACCTGAGAGACCCAGGATGAGCCAAGTCTCATCTCCTGAAAGCCTCAGGGTTCTAGCAAAGCACGTCGACTTACTGTTTCTCTCAATTCCCAGACTCTGAAGTAAAAATGGAGCTATTGATGTGATGGAGGCCAGGCAGGTCCCAGACTCATTAGGGGTCACAGCTCTGGCAACCATTACAGGCCAGGCTTGGTCACCCATTCTCAGTAGACCAATTAAAGAAATGGAAAGGCGTGGGGTTCAGAGTTCAGGGGTACAACATAATGGATTGTTCTGTTGTATTAAGAAGTTTATTAGGAGAATTATTAATGTCATAGACAGTCAAGCAGCAACATGCTGGGGACGCTGAGGAGAGATCAGATCCATGTGGTGGTAGGGGTGGGGTTGAGGGTGTTCCACCTTACAGGTCTCATGGGAGGGGAGGGTTCTAAGGCCCTGATTGATGGAGGCTCATCATCCATGCATTCAGTCAGGCTATATTTAAGTTGACGATGAGGGTTGGAGGGTGAGAATCTGGCCAGTTACCATAGTGCCGGAAAACAAACCACTGTCATTGCTTCAGTTATCAGAGTTCAGCCTAAAATGAAGCATGATAAAATGCTGTGACCCTGGTTGGCAGATACAGGCAGATAAAGGAGATGTATTCAATGTGGCCACGTGGGGAAGAGGGATAAAGAGGTCCAGGGTCCTCTGTGGCCAAGTCCATCTTTGAGGTCCTGATATGAGGCTGGGGTTTGAATAGAAGGCAAGAGACAGACACAGCTAAGCGGTCCTGGTCAAGTTGTGCAGGTTGTGTTCCCAGCACCTGAGAGGAGTGCGGCCATTTGTTTGCAGCACCTGGCTCCAGGTTGCCAGCTAGCTTATGCCCAAAATAACCATATGAAAATTGTATTAATTAAATTACTGCCAGGCCATTAGTTCTAGCCTCTATTAGCTAACTCTTGCATCTTTATAGTCTGTAAGTCACTATGAGGTAGTGGGCTTACCAGGAAGATTCAGCATGTCTGACCCTGGCGGCTTCATGGAGGCTCTCTCTCTGACCCAGTCTTCTTCCCAGCATA